>JAVJIF010015252.1:0-55270 GCA_038442645.1 Agave tequilana | reverse complement strand
ATATATATATTCCTCGTTATAAATATACATATAATAAGCTAAAAATGTCGAAGAAATACTAATTTGTGAAAATAACCTTATGATGTTATGTTAAGGTATCTCTTTCATTAGTTAATTGGTGGCTAGCTATCACTGAGGATATGTTGCTTTTGCAACATTTAGTACGTGCGCGCATACACCTGGTTTTCCACACTTGCCTCTTTGCTAAACCAAGTGAATTAGTTGATGATCAAAATTCTTATATGTCTCTCTCTCCCCTTTTGAATTTATCGAGCTGAGCAAATATTTTACTTGTTATTTAATGGGCCAGATAACGACCATTCTATTGTCTTTCTTAAGTATCTATTTTAGTTACTATTTATTTACTTTTACTCCTCTTTCCCTCAAATGTCACTCTTCCTAGTATCATTGATAGATCAATTCTTGTCCAATATCCTACCTAGCTGATTAAGTGAATTCTTTCTACCTGAAACTTTAGTTGTTGGCTTGTCTCTTCTTTATAGAAAGGGAATGCTTGTGTCATTGAACTCCTCCACTGTGTCTTCTTCTTGGATCCTCAAAACCGGGACTCTTTTGTTTGTAGCACTCAGTAGAAGATATGCAAGACTCATAGTTTTCATGCAGTAATAATTGCATCATTGGTGCCTAATTATAACTAAGCACTCACCCAATGAAATATGAGAGAGCTTGAATCATTTCTAACCAAAACAGTAAATGATGCATAAATGGGTTCGACGTGATCTTGTGTCATTTTGTCCACTTCCATGAATCTTTACAACCCAATTATTTATAAGGAATATATCCACAATATCATCATAACAGTGCCTATAGCTACTTCTATTAAATCTCATTCTGCTTGTAACAAAAAGAGCAGATATTTTGCATTATAGTTATTCCCAGTAAAATTGACTATGACCCACATTGTGAAAGCAATGCTTTACCGAACCTTAACAAGGCCTTTATAGGCTCAACTTGCCTGGAAGTTACAGAGAATCTTTCTAGCCAAGTGGAAACCATGCAATTAGTCTTTCTTGCAACTTTGTAATACCAAATGTATTTAAACGCTATAGGTATAGCATTCAGTAAGATGAGTCCGATATGTCTATAAACTCTCAAAGGGTCTCTTGCAACTTGCATTGCATACAACTTGTTATATTATCTTTTGTTGAACAATATATATGAATCATTCACTGTAATACCGAGTTTCTTCAAAAATTTTATAAATAAATTGTGAATAGGATGTCTAATAACTTGGTAACAGACCGTACCCAAAAGCGGGACAAATACCTGGGATAATAGTTAACTAATGACATTGATCTTAGCCAGGTGTTAATCATCATGAACCCAATAATCACTACCAGTTCACTAAGCATGTGATTAAAATATTAATACCCTTCTAATAGATTAGACCCCATGACAATCTAGTCATCAAGTTAAATGAGTAAAATTGTATATAATTTGCGCTGAGATGTACATAGGTAATTGGCACCATAAGACTCTCAGAACTTGTCCGGGATCACGAGGTGAAATTAAGATATATTGACTAAGACTATTGATTGCAAGAAAATACAGTGAGAATTACCGTGTAGCTTTGGGCTAACGGGTCGTGTCCACGAGGAGGAATAAGATGAAAATGTTTCGATGTATCATTTTAAAAAGAAAGATTGGTGTTTGTGTTTTTTAGTAGAAAAAAATGGAGAGTAGAGAAGTAATTTAAAGAAAACTTAAAAATTTGGAGAAGGTTTTGGAGAAGATGACTTTTTAGAAAATTCTTTGAGAGTGATTTTGTTGTGATTTAAATTATAGAAAAGATCTGGGCTCACTAATCTTCAACTCAACTATTTAATTTTCTCAAGAAAGTTTTAATGCCTCACTCTAGTTATAGGAAAAACACAAAGTCTCCTTTGAGTGTTCAAGTAAAACAAATAAGATGATTTTATTTCAAAGACTGGAAACTTTTCTTTAAACAATATTAAAAATAAAATGTTAAATCATCAAGCGAGGAAGCAAGTATGGAATAAAAACGATTTAGAAATAGTTGTGTTTTTGAAATAAATGTTTATAATTTAACACCCATCCTCTTGTGCCGTCAAGAACAGAGCTTGATTTAGGCATACGAATGATTCAAGTGGGTTGCTTTTATAAAAACCAATCAAGAGGGGTAGAAGAGATAGATTAGCGAGCCCAGAAAAATGCTTAGTTACTCATGATTGATGTAAACAAGACATGTAAATGGAATGAACATACCCGTGAATTGGAGAAGAAGAGAGGTCTTGATTCTTTATTGATGTCACTTTAACTTCAGATTACATTCACTTTTTCCTCTGTCTCTCACTTGTCTCTGGACTGAACTACAAATTAAAAACTGAAATACAACTTTTCATTAACTACGTAACAATGATCCTAAAATTTAAAAATAAAGAGAAAAACTTAAACTAGTCTCCTCTTCCTCTGCCTCTGATGTGTTAGGTATTTATAGGATAGAAATGGATAAGAAAATAAGTCAAAAGATAGAGGGAGCTGACTATTTATGAATTTGAATCTTTCCTTATCTCCAAACTTGATTTGATGTGGATATTCAATTCTGATTTATAACTTATTGGCGTGTTGATTGCTGAATATAACTTATCAAATGATAGAATTAGAAATCGTGATCAGCTAAGAGTTGTAGCCGTTTAAGTCTTCTTTCTGGATCATCTTGAATTATCAGATTTGAATTTCGGTAGCGAAAGTTGTGATTCAAATATGAAAATGCATTCAGTCTAAATCCGAGTCTAAATTACTTCGTCTCATCCGTTGATCTTCTCTCTATCCATTTATCCTTTTAGATTTTAAATTTCAGCTTTAGATTTGATGATCTATCTCTTTATCCTCAGTGAAACCGATAGGGTTGTTGGAACTTGATTTTGATGATACATTTGTGAAGTCATTTCATTGGAGCTCGATCTCACAAGCTTATACAAGAGGTCTACATGCTGAAGACTTCCCAAGGATGATGGCTATAGATGTGTATTATATTATTTATTAGAATGTTAAAAGCCTTGAACACATACACACATCATAAGCCTTATTAGTCGACTTATACACTTTATTAGTCGACTTATACATCCTATAGTCGACTTGAGATTTCCTATAGTCGACAAACTTCTATCCTGAAAAATTAGCAACTCTCGGGACCAACAAATTGGTATTAGAGCCCGGTCCGGCATATTCTATCAGAGCCCTGCATACCCAGTCAACAACCTACAAGGATGACAACGGAGTTTCCTTCATATCAATTCAGAGAAGGACATTCTACACAACGTCCACCACTATTTGATGGATCGAACTACAACTACTGGAAGTGTAGAATGAAGATTTACTTGCAATTGCTCAACTACGAACTATGGAATATAGTAGAAGCAGCGTACACCAAACTGACTATCAATTACAGCGCTTGGAGTGATGATCAAAAGAAGAATGCGAACCTTGATGCCAAAGCGATGAATGCATTATTCTGTGCCTTAACCAAAGAAGAATTCAATCGTGTGTCAACAGCCACATCTGCAAATCAAATATGGCACACTCTACAGGTAACACATGAAGGCACAAATAAGGTTAAAGAATCTAAAATTTCTATTCTTGTCCACAGGTTTGAACTATTCAAAATGAAGGAGAATGAAACCATCTCAGAAATGGTTACAAGGTTCACCGACATAACAAATTCCTTAGCATCCCTTGGAAGGAATACACCAAAGTCAAAAAAGTTCGCAAGATCCTTCGTGCACTCACATCAGATTGGGAGAAGAAGACAACTGCAATTGAAGAAGCAAATGATCTCTCCACTATGTCATTAGAAAACCTCATTGGTAATTTAATGACATATGAAGTATAACTGGAAGACAGAAAAAAGGATGAACAACATCCTTTCTCAAAGAAGAAAGAACTTGCCTTCCATGCATCCTCAGATACGGACAATTCAGATGACGATGAAGAGGAGATGGCAATGCTCTCAAGAAAATTCAGAAAGTTCTTGAAGCAAGGTAAGTTTAAATATTTTAATTGTAATAAAACAGTCATATGAAGAAGAGATTGCCCATTGCTCAAAAACAAAGGTAAATTAAGAGCAAAAAGTTCAAAAAGAAGAAAGACTATCAAGCATCATGGGAAAATAGTGATTCCTCTTCTCTGACGAAGAAGAAGCCACTGAACATGCAAACATTTGTTTCATGGCTCAAGAAGAAGATGAGGTACAATATAATGAACTCTTAGATGCATTTCATGAATTATACAATGATCTTAAGAATGAAAAGATAAAAAATAAAGTTTTGTGAAAGGAAAATGAAAAACTTTTCATAGAAAATTCATGTTATGTTTATCAAATTTCTTCTATAAATTCTCAAAAAGATGATTTTGAAAAAGTGATATCATCATTGAAAAAGGATAGTGAGAATTTTATAAAAGAAAATATTATGCTTAAAAGAAAACTTTGTCTTTAAATGAAAGAATTACTGTTCTAAATAAAGACATATCAAGTTTCAAAATGAAGTATGAAGAGATTTTGAAAAATGTGACTAAATTTAATCAAGGAAAAAAAGTTAAATGATTTGTTATCATATCAAAAGATGTCACATAATTATTATGGTCTTAGATTCTTAAATCAAAGTGGAAAATCTATACATGTTTGTAAAAAGAATCATAATCCATATAATTCTTTTATGAAAAGAAATACTGATATTATTTCAAAAAGAATTAAGAATAAGTTCATATGGATTCCTAAAAACTTAAGTATTGTTGATAAAAATACTTATATTGCATCATACATACATTCTATATGTAATTCATGCAATTATATGTATACTAACAGATGAAAACCAAATTCAAATTGGGTTTGGGTTCCTAAAAGTTAATGCTTTGATCTTATAAATGATTGGTACCATTTTAATGTTTATCTTTCAGGTACTATATTAAAAAAAAGTTTAATAAGAAAAATATTTCACACATTTATCATATATATATATGTTATGATATATTTTTTGCAGGGAGAGAACACATGTTTTTCTATATTTGTTATAACCTGTTCTACGCAGGGGGAGAAATATATAACATATTCTTTGCAGGGGGAGTATTCATGCACACAAAGTGTTATCATCAAAAAGGGGGAGAATGTTGGAACTTGATTTTGATGATACATTTGTGAAGTCATTTCATTGGAGCTCGATCTCACAAGCTTATACAAGAGGTCTACATGCTCAAGACTTCCCAAGGATGATGGATATAGATGTGTATTATATTGTTTATTAGAATGTTAAAAGGCTTGAACACATACACACACATTATAAACCTTATTAGTCGTCGACTTATACACTTTATTAGTCGACTTATATATCATATAGTCGACTTGAGATTCCTGTAGTCGACTAATTTCTGTACTGAAAAATTAGCAACTCTCGGGACCAACAAGGGTTTTCTTCTAATCCATTTTTCTTTTGAATTTAAATGATATTATCTCATCTGATATACCCAGTCTTCAGATAAGATGGCCTTTAGAACTTCTGGATTTGAATCAATTCCCTTTCTTTTAAACTTTTAGATTTAATTAGATAAATCTGTCTCTCTCTTTTTTTCTTGCTTAATTATCCTACACGCCATTAAACATGAAAATACATTAATAGTAGAGTTTTATTTAAATAAAAATGCAGCAGTGTGACACATATGATATGCAAACATGCAACGCACGTTTGTGATCACACTCCTACACCTATCTTTTGCTCATCCATGAGCAAAAGAACTAAACCTAAGAAGTTATTAGACCACTTTCGCAGGTTACGCGATTACAATCAGTATGTGCAACAAGCATTTAAACCTCTAGGTTACCCCTAAAGGACGAGTTTTGTCTCGTGAGGGAGTGAATTATACCCACAAAATTCAAAAAGAAAGAGAAACAAAGTATTAGTATTTTTGAAAAGCATTTTGTAAAGAGAGAAAATATTTGAAGTATTATTGTAAGAGTTCAAGTAATCTATAAGTTATAGGAAAACTAAAATTTTCATTCCTAAACATAGTCTCTATTCAAAAATTTGTTATCAATCAAAGTAAGGAGTCAAATTGTATTTCTCATTTAGTCTATTACTTTACCCTAAGTCATATGTATCTTTGTGACCATGAAATTTTGACTAAGGGTTCTTTAACTCTTATGTCTTATTTATTTATATTTTGGTGGTATTATTCCTTAATTCTATTAGGCTTTCTAATCTTCCCATGTAACAAGTCTTTATTCGGTAACACCCAAACCGGATAGTTTTATGGCACCGGGTGATAAAGCACCCCAAGGCCTTAAGCACTCGAGCAAACAAGACCACAAAACTAAGGATGTTTATTTATAAAGTGTACCCCTTTTAGGCGTGAATATTTATGCTTTATGAGGCACTAGTACCCAACTTAATCAGAGGATATATATATATATTATATATATGTTATATATATTTTTCTTTTCTCTTTTTTCATATAAGGCATAAGAATCTTTGTTTTTTGAACCCTAAGTGTGTAATTGTATAAAATGTGCATATTTTATCAAGGTAAAGATCAAGACTAAATTACTTCTTCAAATTTTCTTCCTGACCCCAGAAATCAAACAAGTCATCTTATTTTGACCAAGTATAAGAAATCCTAATTATGGTTCTCCTATTCTTTAAAATTGACTTAATTTCTTACAAAAAATAAGTCAAAATATTGTTGTTTTCAATTTTTTAATTTTGTATATATATATATATATATATATATATATATATATATATATATATATATATATATATATATATATATATATATATATATATATATATTAAGATTTTTTTTAAGTTGTGATGTTAGAACCCCCCCATACCTATCACATGCATTGTCCCCAATATATGAGAAAAATGTATAGATGCATGAAACTGAATGTAAAAGAGGTAAAGTTAGCGATACACTGGGTCGAAAAGACTGATAGCCGTTTTATTTACAGGCATCGATTCTAAGAAAGGTTTAAGGCATTGACCATTTACTTTAAAGTCATTCACATTCTTGGTGTCACTAATCTTACAGCACCATGTGGAAATACAGATTTAACAACGAATGGCCAAGTCCATCTTGATTTTAGCTTTCCTGAAAAAAGATGATACCTAGAATTATAGAGTAATACGTTTTGTCTAGGGAAAAATATTTTTCTTATAATATGTTTATCATTAAAAATCTTAACTCTCTCTTTTGTGATCTTTACATTTTCATAGGCCTCATTTCTCAACTCCTCTAATTCAAAAATTTATAATTTTTGAAGGTCACCGGCCTTATTCAAATCAAAATTTAGCTGCTTTATTGCCCATAAGACTCGGTGTTCTAACTCAACAGGTAGGTGGCAAGCCTTCTCAAAGACTAACCTATAAGGAAATATTCCTAAAATCGTCTTGAAAGTGGTCCTGTAGGCCTATAGGGCATCTACAAGTTTGGTGGACCAATCTTTCCGGTTTTGGTTCACAGTCTTCTCCAAAATAAGCTTGATTTGTCTATTGGAGACCTCAACCTGTCCACTGGTTTGAGGATGATAAGGTGTGGACAACTTGTGAATTATAGCATACTTTCACATAAGAGCTTTAAAGGATCTATTACAAAAGTGAGTACCATTATTACTGATGATAGTACGAGGGGTTCTGAAGCGCAAGAAAATGTTCTCTTTTAAAAACTTTATGACAACTTTGTTATCATTAGTTTTACTTGGATGGCTTCTACCCACTTGGACATATAGTCCACAGCGACCAATATGTATTGGTTTCCAAATAAATTAGACAATGGACCCATAAAGTCGATGCCCCAAGCATCAAAGAGTTCTATTTCTAGGATTGGGTTGAGGGGCATCATATTTCATTTCGAGATCCTTCCTACCATTTGACATCTAGGGCACGTCTTGCAAAATTCATAAGAATCTTTGAACAAAGTGGGCCAATAGAATCCACTTTGTAGCACCTTTTCAGCAGTCTTGCGGGCACCAAATTGTCCACCGCATGCAAGCTCGTGACAGAAGACAAAGCACTCTTAATTTCTTTATCGAGAATACATCTTCTAATGATTTGATCAGAACAATACTTAAAAAGATACGGATTCTCCTAAAAGAAATACCGGGCTTGAAATAAGAACCGATATACATCATTTTAGACCAATGAGAAGGAGTTTGGTTTGTGACAATCAGTAAACCAAGGTTCCCTAAAGACAGCTAAAAAAATTTCATCGGAAAAGTCATCATTTATGGGCAATTCGTTGCATGGAGAGTTTAGAATACGCGAGAGATGGTCAACAGTGACATTTTCTACGCCTTTCTTATATCGAATATCGAGATCAAATTCTTGAAGAAGGAGGATCTAACAAATGAGTCGGGCCTTGGCATCCTTCTTCATCATAAGGTATCTTAGCGCAGAATGATCAGTGAATTATGATTTGGACCCTAGTAGGTAGGGATAAAATTTCTCTAAAGCAAACACTACTGCCAAGAATTCCTTCTCGGTTGTAGTGTAGTTCATTTGAACATCATTGAGAGTCCTACTAGAGTAGTAAATCACGTGCTGCTTGTTATCAATTCGCTGTCCTAGGATAACACCTATGGAAAAATCAGAAGCGTCGCACATGATCTCGAACGACTTAGACCAATCCGGTGCAGATATGATTGGTGTAGAAATAAGCTCTTTCTTAAACTTCTCCTAAGAATTTATACATTCATCATCAAAAGTGAAGGATACATCCTTAGCTAAAAGATTAGTCAAGGGTCTAGCAATCTTGTTAAAGTCCTTGATAAATTTATGGTAGAAACTGGCGTGTCCTAAGAAAGATCGAATATCCTTTATGTATTTGGGCATGGAAAGTGTAATATCCCTTAACTAGTAATACTATATTTCTACTTTTATTAATTTTATATAGATTACTTATTATTATTGATTAATTTATTTTATACATGTATATAAATATATGTGCATACATATTAAGTGCATATGTTTTTGATTTGCATTTACACAAGTATATGTATGTATTATATTTTATACATTATTATTAGCATTATTATTATTATTATTATGTTATTGTTAGTATATTCCTAATTGATCTTTTTTTCCAACCCATAATCCTATTATCCAATAAACCATAACCCATCTACTCATACCTTTCTCGGCCTTTCGGCTAAGATCAAGTGTAGTATCTGTTCTTATCAGTTTAATATCTGATACGGTATTAAACTGATAAGAACAGATACTACACTTGATCATAGCCAAAAGGTCGAGAAAGGAATGAGTTAGATGGGTTATGGTTTATTGGATAATAGGATTATGGGTTGGAAAAAAAATCAATTAGGAATATACTAACAATAACATAATAATAATAATGCTAATAATAATGTATAAAATATAATACATACATATACTTGTGTAAATGTAAATAAAAAACATATGCACTTAATTTGTATGCACATATATTTATACACATGTATAAAATAAATTAATCAACAATAATAAGTAATCTAAATAAAATTAATAAAAGTAGAAATACAGTATTATTAGTTAGGGGATATTACAGAAAGCTTAGTTATAACCTCAATCTTGGCTTCATCCACTTTAATTTTTTTCTTAGAGATTTCATGACCCAAGACAATTTCATGTCTTACCATGAAGTGGCATTTCTCCCAGTTAAGTGTCAGATTTTTCTCAGCACAATGTTGGAGGACAAGTTCTAGATGGTGAAGACATTGAGTGAATGAATCTCTGTAGATGGAGAAATTATCTATGAAGATTTCTAAGAATCATTTTACCATATCAAAGAAAAGACACAACATGTAATGTTGAAACATTGCTGGGGCATTGTACAAGACGAAAGGCAATCAACGATAAGCAAATGTCCCAAATGGACATGTGAAAGTAGTCTTTTCTAGGTTCTCTAGAGTAATTAGAATCTGACTATACCCCGAGTAACCATCCAAGAAACAGTAATACTCATGGCCAGCTAAACGTTCAAGCATTTGATCAATGAAGGGAAGCGAGAAATGGTCCTTATGAGTTGTTGCATTAAGTTTCTTATAGTCGATACAACTCGAATTTTCGTGGGAAGTCGAGTTTGGACCAATTCGTTGTTCTCATTTTCCACCACAGTGAAATCGGATTTCTTCAGAACTGCGTGGAAAAGACTAACCCATTGGCTATCAGAAATGGGATAGATTATTCCATTGTCTAAGAGTCATAATTTCAACATGAACAACCTCTTGCATTATAGAGTTTAACCTATGCTGCGGGTCTCTTTTCGGTATCGCTTCTTCATTGAGATGGATGTGATGTTGAACTATGGCTGGACTCAATCCCTTTATGTCAGTCATAGTCCAACCAATGGCTTCCCTATATTTCTTAAGAATTGTTTTAAGATTCCCTTCTTGCTTGTCATTTAAATGGGAGGCAATTATGACAGGAAAGGTCTCTTATTTACCTAGATAGACGTACTTGAGATACGCAGGCAAGGCTTTCAACTCTAAGAAAAAGGAAGGCTCATTGGAAGGAGGAGTAAAGTTTATTGGCTCCATATTTAGTGAAATAGGGTTCGAGGCCAAATTTACAGCTGACTCGATAATCTGATCAAAGTTAAAGTCTTCAGATTCTAACTCGAGGTCACAATCAATTTCTAATTTCATTTCTTCTCTATGTTCACTTGTCAAGTTCTCAATAAGGTTGACTTCAAATGTTTGATCCTGAACATCACGGGGTTGCTTTCCTAGGTTGAAGACATTGACTTCTCTAGTCATGTCCCCAAAGGTTAACCTCATGGACCCATTCTTATAGTAATAATAGCGTTGGCTGTAGCAAGGAATGGGCGCCTTAGGATAATAGGAGTTTGAGCCCTAGGATTGGACACAGGTTGTGTCTCAAGAACTATGAAATCAATGGGGTAGATAAACTCCCCGACTCGGATAAGGACATCACTAATTTGGCCTTGGGAACTTTCACTGAACTGTCAGCTAGTTGGATTGCGACTCGAGTTGGACTAAGATCGCCCAACTCGAGTTGTTGATAAACTGAGAAGTGGAGCAAGTTGACACTTTCCCCAAGTCAAGAAGTGCACGACCAATCTCGGCTTGTCCTATAGTGCAGACAATGGTAGGACAACCTGGATCCTTACACTTGATAGGGATAGGACCTGACAGTAGCTCACTAATATTAGTGGTTAAGAAGACTTTCTTGGATACATCAGTCTTTCTCTTCTTGGTACGCATGTCCATAAGAAATTTTGCATAGGATGGGACTTGTTGGATGACATCAAGAAGTTGCACATTTATCTTCACTTGTTTGAAGATCTCAATTATCTTATCCATGTATGAATTCTGCTTGTTATTTTTCAGCCTATTAGGAAATGGTACTATAGGTTTGTGCACCTGACTGGTTGACATATCGTTTTCAGATTTGTTAGATTTGGAAAGATTGAGACTAGATGAGGTGGATGCTAATGTGGTTGTACTGAATAGAATTGGATGGTGTTGATATTTGATTATCAACTTTCTTTCCTGACCTCAATGTATGAACAACATTATATTGATTCAATGGTTGATCCTCAGCAAAATAGGCTTGTTGAGAATTCCTAAGATTCATTACTGGCTTACTGGGTAAGGTACCCTTTAGCCTCTCATTCTGTGAATTGGCTAATTGGCTCATTTGAACCTCTACCCTCTGTACTGTTTGCATGAGGGACTCTTGGTTCTTCATGTACCTTTTCATGTTTTTCTCAAAATCAGTCATTCTCTTCTCAAGTGGAGGATTTTGGAAGGAAGATTGAGGAGCTTAGTTGGGAAAGTTTTGTTGATAATTTGAAAAATTGGGTGGATGGTTGGAAGAATTGTGATGGTAATTTTAAAAGTTGGGTTAATGATTAGAAGAATTATTGGAATGTTAGAAGTGGTTTGAATGGTTTGACCATGAGTGATCATTGTTGTTTTGGCTCCATGAGAAATTCGGGTGATTTCTCTGGCCAGTATTGTACGTTGTGTGTAAGGATTATTGTTGAGCCCTGAAAAGGTCACATTCATCGGTCCAAAAAATTGTTGTTGAGCTTGGAACATAGGACACTCCTGAAACACTTGATTCATGGCTTGACAGTAAGTACAGCCCGGAGTTGAAAATTGCTTTGGGCTGACTTGGTTGACTGGACTTGGTTCCTTAGTTTCTAAAGCTTCCAGTCTTCTCGCTAAGTTTGCTATTCTAGCCTCGGCAACTATGAATGATTCAATTGAATGGAGACCTCCTTTTGAAGAGATGGAGTTTAAATTCCTAGAGTTTTCATTAGTTGGTTCCTATTGGATGGTCTTTTCTGCTAAATTCTCATATAAATTTCATCCTTCATTTTTATCCTTTTGCAAGAATCCCCCTTGGCACATGATTTCTAAGAAGGTCTTAGTTGATAGTCTAAACCGTCATAGAGAATTTGACAATGTCGCCATTTTTTTATTTCATGATGAGGATATTGGACAAGGAGGTCTTTGAAGTGTTCAAAGTACCTCCAAAACAGTTCACTAGGTTCTTTCTTGAATCGTATGATGTTCTTTCTAATAAGAGCGGTCTTATGGATTGGATAGAATTTCTTCAAGAAGTACTTAGTGAAACCATCCCATGATGTGATAGAGCCGGCCGCTAAGCTTTAAAGTCATTTCTTGGCTAAGTCCTTAAGAGTAAATGGGACAAATCTTAACCTAATAGCATCATCTACAAGGTGTGGAATTTTCATCATTAAGCATACTTCCTTAAATTCTCGTATGAAGAAATAAGCATCTTCGGACTCTAAGCCATGAAACTTAGAGAGTATATTGATGAACTGAGACTTGAGCTCAAAGTTGTGTTCACCAACCGATGAAGTTGGATGCAAGATGAAAGTAAGGTTCTCATGAGGTAGAACCTATCCTGCAATGATGTCAGTTGAGCCATAATCAGATCTGGTTTTGGTTCAAGCTTGGGTGGTGATGTGTTTCTAGTTAATCTAGATGAATTTTGGTCTCTCAACCACACTTACATATACAAACAATACCATAAACAAGTTTACCAATAGTCAACTGGGAAAAGCAACCAAGCCTAGTCTATGGTAAACCTTAAACCTAGACAACTCTTAACTAGTTGATTGTCCATAGGAGGTATAATACAGACTCTGACCACAAGCTAATCATCCAGGTCAGGGCAAGATTGGTGGGAGGTATCCGCACAAAAGCGACGGGCTTAATTAAGCTAAACCACCAGCCTTCGGGATTTCGCCCCTCAATCCTTATCCTTTGACACTGATTTGACAGGAGTCAAATTCTAATATCTTTCCTTAGGATAATCTTCTAATGAGTTCGAGATGTCCCTAAGGCCAACGTCTATTAGATTTTAAGTTAGGCTTAGGCTGTGCGTGCTTGTAGATAGTTTGTTAGCTAAGGAAGGATAATGACTCCCCCACCTTAGCTTGTGTTAAGTTTTGCCTTTAAAATAGATTGTGCAATTGTGCAAGTATAAAGCAATAGTAACAATCAAAAAGCAAGTAAATCACCCAAGAATATTTCTATGTTAGATGCTATGCAAACGTACCTTGTCTCCAGCTTTCTTCAACAGTAATTTTAAAAGAAACGTAATTAGACAAATGCCTGGAATACAAGTCTAAACGTTCTTTAAGTAATTGGCAATCAATTAGATTACTGTTGGGTTAAAAATAGGGTATATGAGTATCAGATATATAGAAGAAATAACACAACAAAAAACTTTATTTTTGCAAAGCAATATTTCCTGCAAAAAAGAGTTTTTGTAGTTCAAAAATTTTCAAGTTTTTGCGCGGCAATTTCTTTGAATTTTGTTTCCTACTTTTTAGAGTAGGGGCACAGAATAGTAAGTCTTCACATGCAATGCTTAAGCACTAAATCTGATTTCTTTATGGCCTTGAAACAAAACTCCAAGCGTGATAAAAAATAATTACACCGTTCCCTCCTTGGTAACGGTGCCAAAAATTGATTGCAAGAAAATGCAGTGAGAATTACCGTATAGATTTGGGCTAACGGGTCGTATCCACGAGGAGGAATGCGATGAAAGCGTTTCGATGTATCATTTTAAAACAAATATTGGTCTTGGTGTTTTTTAGTTAAAAAGAAAATGGAGAGTAGAGAAGTGATTTAAAGAAAACTTAAAAATTTGGAGAAGGTTTTGGAGAAGATGACTTTTTAGAAAATACTTTGAGAGTGATTTTGTTGTGATTTAAATTATGAAAAAGATTCGGGCTCGCTAATCTTCAACTCAACTATTTAATTTTCTCAAAAAAGTTTTAATGCCTCACTTTAGTCATAAGCAAAACGCAAAGTCTCCTTTGAGTGTTCAAGTAAAACAAATAAGATGGCTCTGTTTCAAAGACTAAAAACTTTTTTTACAAAATATTAAAAATAGAATGTTAAACCATCGAGCAAGGAAGCACGTATGGAATAAAAATGATTTAGAAATAGTCGTGTTTTTTAAATAAATGTTTAAAGTTTAACACCCATCCTCATGTGCCTTCAAGAACAGAGCTTGACTTAGGCATACCAATGATTCAAGTGGGGTTGCTTTCATGAAAACCAATCAAGAGAAGAGGGGTAGAAGAGATAGATTAGCGAGCCTAAAAAATACTTAGCTACTCATGATTGATGTAAAACAAGACATGTAAATAGAATGAAACATACCCGTGAATTGGAGAAGAAGAGAAGTCTTGATTCTTTATTGATATCACTTCAACTTCAGATTACAATCACTCTGTTCCTCTCTCTCACTTGTCTCTAGACTAAACTATAAATTAAAAACTGAGATACAACTTCTTATTAACTATCTGACAATGATCCTAAATCTTAAAGATAAAGAGAAAAATTTAAACTAGTCTTCTCTCCCTCTACCTCAGATGTGTGCGGTATTTATAGGATAGAAATGGATAAGGAAACGAGTCAAAAGATAGAGAGAGCTGGCTATTTCTGAATTTGATTTCTTCCCTTATCTCCAAACTTGATTTGATATGGATATTCAATTCTGATCTGTAGCTTGTTAGCGTGTTGATTGCTGAATATAACTTATCAAATAATAGAATTAGAAATAGTGATCAACGTAAGGGTTGTACCCCTTTAAGCTTTCTTTCTGGATCATCTTGAATCATGAGATTTTAGTTTCAGTAGCGAAAATTATGATTTAAATACTAAAATGTATCCAGTCTGAATTCGAGTCTAAATTACTTCATCTCACCTGTTGATTTTGTCTTTATCTATTTATCCTTTGGATTCTAAATTTCAGCATTAGATTTGATGATCTATCTTTTTATCCTTAGTGAAACCAATAGGTTCTTCTTTTAATAAATTTTTTCTTTAAATTTGAATGATATTATCTCATTTGATATACCCGATCTTCAGATAAGATGGCCTTTTGAATTTATGGATTTGAATCAATCCCTTTTCTTTTGAACTTTTAGATTTAATTGGATAAATCTATCTATCTCTGTTTTTTCATCCTTAATTGCCCTACACGCCATTAAACATGAAAATACATTAATAGCAGAGTTTTATTTAAATAAAAATGCATCAGTGTGACACATATGATATGAAAACATGCAAACACGTGTGTGATCAACTGCAGTAACCAAATATTAGTAAATATTATGTTATAGTTGATGATGTAACCTATAGTAAATGTGTGTACTGGTATGTGAATTAGATCTCTAACTTTATTAAGTATGAATGGTAAGCAATATTTGACTTGAACATGGAGATAACAACTAGCTTCGATAAAAATCGATGTGTGAAAAATTACATGTTTAAATTCAATAAATAGAAATAATTGACACATGTGGATAGAATGTATGCTTGAGTGTGCGTATACATTGGCAATTGTATGAATTTGAATGCGTGTGACATCGATGATATGATTGGTGATTGAAAAGGTACATCGCTATGTAACTGATACTATATGTGCCATCTTGACGGTTTGTGCATATGTAATGATGTGTATACACGTTATGTACATTTTATGCATGCATGAAGGAAGGAGCCATCGGGAGTTGGTAGATGTGAAGACGGGATATGACATTGTTTGTTGTTAAACGAAGGAAGGGGCCACCGAAAGCTGATAAGTGTGAAGACGGGGTATGACATTGTGTGTTGTTAAATGAAGGAAGGGGCCAATGGGAGCTGGTAGGAGTAAAGACGGGGTATAACATTGTGTTGTTATTTGAAGAAAAGGGCCGACACGAGCCGGCGGGTGCGGAGACGGGGTATGAGATGGGCCGTGTATCATAAAGTAAAGATGTGCTTATTCAAAATGAATTGTGTTGTATGCTTGTCTTTTATGCAGGACTGTGAAACTCTACTTTATTATAAGAGATATTGAAATATTATATGATGGGTGAAAGTGTATGGGTTAATCCATGCAGTACTTGAAGGGTGATATGATATACAACATATAAGTATGTTTGTGATATATGTATTATCTGAATTAACTTATTGTGATTGGTGTATTATCGTGTATAGTGTATGGATTATGTACACATGAAATGAATCCGGTAATAAACTAAGTCACTAAAGTAAAGTATTCGATACAACTCATAAACCCTGTAAATTCCAGTGAAAAAATTTAAGTTGTAGAGTCATTGACCGAAGGAGTCAGGTCATTTTCGCAAACTATAGAGATAGTTGGATTGACTGTTTACCTTGATATAATTATTTCTTTTCTTTATCCATATTCGCCTTGCCATTTGAAGAAAAACATGCTTTCTTTTACTTTGACATGTATACCATTTTCTTGATCTCCTTTTTACTCTCCTCACTGAGCTGTTGAGCTCATCCCTTATAGATTATTATGTTTTTAGGTCATGATGAGGCGAAGGCCCAATTTAAGATTTCAAGCGCTTCGTTGAAAATTCTGTTATAAAGAGAAGTTTTGAAATTGTAATTTTGTACATTTATAAAGCTTCATGTTGCATATGTTACAATTTTATTTGATGTTATTTATAGCATAAGTTAGATGGCTATGATTTTAATAAATTGGATTTATTATAAATTGGTATTATATTGTGAAAGCCGAAAGGGGTACTCTCGAGCTATTATATTATAATTGTTGAGTTGTTATATATGGATAAGTAGGCGATGTCAAGCCGAAATATTATTATGATTGCGTGGATGGTTGTTGAGTATTGGTTTATGTATTTGATGGAGAATAAGTAGGCCGATGTTGGCTGAACTATTTGTGATGAATGTTGTATATCATGATAGATTAATATTTATAAAGGAGGTGCTGCCAAAATTTTTAAAGATTTGATGATGATTTTGATAATCTATTGGTTTAAAAGTGTGTTTATGATTATTGAGAATATTAGAAATCAGGGATCGTTACAGTTGGTATCAGAGCCCAGGATATAGAGTATAGAATTAGAATAATTATAGTAGAAAGTGGATTGGATTTCTAGGGCTGATTGTTATGATTGGTATGTATGGTTATGTTTGTATGTATGTGAATATGTTGTTTGATATGGTTGGTGAAATCACCTAGAGGGGGGTGAATAGGTGATAATGCTAATCTAATGAACTTAATGCGGAATTTAAAAACTAATTGCAATTAACAAGAGATGCACACTCAAACAAGCCAAGTAAATAATTATGAATGAACAATATGAATTGAGCAAGGCACAAAGTAAAGAGAGAGAGAGAGAGATAGAGTAAGAGCCAAGGGAACAAACGCAAACAACAAGATATGTTTCGAGGTTCGAGCACCCAGCTCTACATCCCCGCCTTCACACAGAAGGATTTTAAGTCCACTAGCTTGTCCACAAAGGACTCCCACAAATGGAACCTCCACCGAGGATTTGGGGCAATCACAATTACAAGGAGTACCCAACTCCTCTCCTTACAAACACAACCTCCTCCTTGAGGCACAACTCCAAGCCAACAACAATCACCTTACAACTTGAGGGATTTACAAAAAGCAACACAAGGATCACCTCACAACTTGAGGGATACAACCAAAGGCACAAAGCCAAGAAAAGATTGGGTTTACAACTTGGTGGTCTAAACAACAACCACAAACAATCTTTTTCTCCCACACAACGATCCTATAGAATAAGAAAGTAGATGTAGCTCAAGTGTGGAGAAAACCAATGGAATGAAAATCAAAATCACAAAGAAAATCCTTGACTAAATTGTGTAATATGAAAATTCATATAGTAAGTGATGCATGGGTATATTGTGTAAGTACAAGAAAATAAATCAAATACTAAGAAAATACCATAAAAGTATATTGAGAGGGACTTAGTGGAAAAGGGTAGGTGTGCATGAGATGGGTAGATGGATGGCTATGATTTTTATTGGGATTGGTGGATACATGTGGCTTAATGAGAGAATAGGAGAAGAATTGATTTAGAGTAATAAAATTGAGATAGGAGATTTGTGTAAAAAGGGAGATGAATATTTCCCCATCTCTCTTTCATTCTCAGGCTGAAAAAGATTCCTCTTCTTCATCATCCCCAATTTCAAACCCTAAATCTGATCTCTCATCTTCTTTCATTCTCTCCTTCCTTCTTTCTTCCCCCTCTCCCCCCTAACCCACTCTCTCCCCCTCTCCGGAGTAGGGAGGCAGCCTAGTCCAGTACCTGGCTAGGATGTGCGCGACCACACGCGCGGCCGTGTCGGCGGCGCGTGGCTGGCCAGCGCGCATGGTCTGGAGTTGTTGGCATGGAGGGCCCTTAAATTTCTTGATCTCCTATCTCTCCCTTGGTATGTATGATCAAAACTCTAAAAGAACTTTAGCCCTCTCTCCCTTATGATTCCTCTTTATGATTCTCCCATCTCTTTTCATGGTGAAGGCCGGCCATGACACTAACGACAAGGCAGGGACATGACCACTTCGAAGAGGAGGAAATGTAGGTGAAGGAGATCTTATCTTGATCCAAGTTTATTTGTTAATTTTGAAATTTCAGAGAAATTCTCATGAATATGTAATGGTCAATATATATCATCTAAGAGAGTCTTCAATCTATGTTCCTCTATATTTCCTTGTAAAAATTTTTGGATAAAACAATCATTTTGAGTAAAATAGTGAATCTTTCTTATAGGTGCAGAAATCTGTTAAACATCATAACCTATAAAATTGGGTTCATATCACCAGTGTGTTAGGGAAAATGGTATCATATTATATACTGTTTGAAAGATAATTGAGTTTAATTTCCAATGGTTCATACCATGTCTCTATTGGATACCTATAAATTAAATTATGACTGAAATATTACATATTGGTCAAAATTGTCGTGCTGCAGAACTCATTCACAATTGATGATTTTCTGAATATTTAGAGCAGTTTAATTAACAAAACTATCATGTAATATATCATTGATAGTGGAGTTAACTTTCTTATAAATCTTTTCTTGTTCTATTTCAATTTGTAGAATAAAAGTTATTATAAAATCTCTATTAGTTGTCCGGAAAGACTGGGTCACTGTAGGAATTGGATTCAAGCTTTCCCCAACCCCTTTCATCAATGGACTCCTGACATATATGAAGGAGTGTTGTTCGCTCAACAAATTCTTACCTCTATATCTATCTCTGAGATGTTTGGATTTTTCAAAACTCCAGAGACATGCAGAAGAGAAATGCTATCCCCACTCAGACCAAGACATAACTTTTACCAAAAGTTGTTTGTGATCTTTTTGTTCAAATAACAATTAAGGTGAAGCAGGGTCAGGAACAACGAATCTCTTTATGATAAATAGATCCATTTTGTAAGTTCATTATTATGGGTAGTTCCTACAAAAGATCGGACTAATGACGTACAATACTTGAATTATAAAACAGACTATGTAATGTACTTTATCCGCTGGGTTCGGGTACTGGTGGGTATTTTACTAGAGGTTTCTATCAATCTACCCCTGTGTGATTCCTATTGAATCATATACTCGGGAGGGGGGTAGCGTGGGGCGGACGATTTCCAAAGGGACTCCTCATTCATTAGATAGAGAAAATTGCCATGATTTTGTGATTTGCTGCCGAAACAACGTTCGTAAGGAGTCCTATTGAAACCAAGAAATATAGGCATGCCTGTCATCCACACCAGCATAGATGGAGTTTTCCGAAAAACCCTTCTAGTGGAGGATGCCTCCTAGGGATAAGAGACATAGGGCTGAAGAGAGAGCCAAAAAAGTTTCGTGTATAATCCTGCATAATCTCAAATATTATCAATCCCGGTACGTAGGCCAAATGATACAAAGTTTCTAGATTTATGGAGATATAGAATAACATATAAGTTATCATGCTTGCATATCCATCATTTGAGTCTCCAACAATTATTCCATGAAAGGTATTTAAGCAGCATGTTTACGACTAAGGACCACTACTAAAATCAAACTACTTATAGTATGTAATATATTGTCTAAAAGGTATATAAAACCGTAATAGTCTACCTATCACTGGTTTATGTCATATCCCGTTTGGATGTATATGATAGAGATTTTGTCTAAGCACTACGAGTAGATTGAGGGTTTGTTGTCAGAATTGATTAGTGCAGTCCATGGATCTAGAATTTTGTAGTAAGGTATGAACCACGATCTAGTATCATTATTGTAAATTAGTTACCACTAAGAAGCTAACCATATGTGGGCTACGATCATAAAATCGTTAACCAAAAGGAGAAATCTTACTAACTTCCATGTCCCAACATGCACAACTTCAAGGTTGTTAAAGATATTCAAAATATATATTCATACATATTATTATCATTATTTTTTTAGTTAGAACTATCTAGATATTCAAATCACTCTTTACAAATATCAATTTGCATCTTCTTAATATATATATTCTCTGTTATAAATATACATATAATCAGCTAAATATGTCAAAGAATCACTGATTTATGAAAAGAACCTTATGGTGTGACGTTAAGGTATGTTCCTTCATTAGTTAATTGGTGGCTAACTATCACCGAGGATATTGTTGCTTTGCAACATTTAGTACGTGCGCCCCATGCACTTGATTTTCCACACTTACCTCTTTGCTAAACAAAGTGAATTAGTCGATAATCAAAATCCTTGTATGTCTCTCTCTCTACTTTTGAATTTGTCGAACTGAGCACTAAATATTTTACTTGTTATTTAATCTGATATAACTATGGGCCAAATAACGACCATTCTATTGTCTTTCTTAAGTATTTATTATAGTTACTATTTTATTTGCTTTTTCTCCTCTTTCCCTCAAATGTCACTCTTCCTAGTATCATTGATAGATCATTGCTTCTCTAAAGTTCTACCTAGCTGATTAAGTGAATTTTTTTCACCTGAAACTTTGTTGTTCGCTTGTCTCCCCTTTATAGAAAGAGAATGCTTGTGTCATTGAACTTCTCCACTGTGTCTTCTTCTTGGATCACTCGAAACCGGGATTCTTTTATTTGTAGCACTCCGTAGAGGGTATGCATGACTCACAACTTTCATGCAGTAACAATTGCATCATTGGTGCCTAATTATAACTATGCACTCAGCCTAAAGAAACATGACAGAGCTTGAATCATTTCTAGGCAAAACAATAAATGATGCTTAAATGGATTCGACGTGATCTTGTGTCATTTTGTTCAATGGCATGATTCATTACAACCTAATTATTTATAAGGAATATATCCATAATATCATCATAGCAGTGCTTATAGCTACTTCTATTAAATCTCATTCTGCTTGTAACAAAAGGAGCAAATATTTTGCATTGTAGTTATTCCCAGTAAAATTAACTATGACCCACATTGTGAAAACAATGCTTTACCCAGCCTTAACAAGGCCTTTATAGACTCAACTTGCCAGGAAGTTGCAGAGACAATCCTTCTAGCCAAGTGAAAACCATGCAATTGATCTTTCTTGCAACTTTGTAATACCAAATGTTTTTAAATGCTATAGGTATAGCATTCAGTAAGATGAGTCTGATATGTCTATAAACTCTCAAAGGGTTTCTTGCAACTTGCATTGCGTGCAACATGTTATATTATCTTTTGTTGAACAATATACATGAATCATTCAATGAAATACCGAGTTTCTTCAGAAATTTCATAAATAGATTGTGAATTGGATGACTAATAACTTGGTAACAGACTGTAACCAAAAGCGGGACAAATACTTGAGGTAACAGTTAAACCAATGACATTGATCTTAGCCAGGTGTTAATCATCATGAACCCAATAATCACTACCAGTTCACTAAGCATGTGATTAAAATATTAATACCCTTCTAATAGATTAGACTCCATGACAATCTGGTCATCAAGCAATGAGTAAAATTGTATATAATTTGCGCTGAGATGTACATAGGTAATTGGCACCATAAGACTCTCAGAACTTATCCCGGGATCTCGAGGTGAAACTAAGATATATTGACTCAGATACAGTAACCAAATATTAGTATGTATTATGTTATAGTTGATGATGTAACCTATAGCAAAAAGTGTGTACTGGTATGTGAATTAGAACTCCTAACTTAATTAAGTATGAATGGTAAGTAATATTTGACTTAAACATAGAGATAACAATTAGCTTCGATAAAAACTGATGTGTGATAAATTACATGTATAAATTCAATAAATAGAAATAATTGATACATGTGGATAGAATGTATGCTTGAGTATGCGTATGCATTGTCAATTATATGAATTTGAATGCGTGTGACATCGATGATATGATTGATGATTGAAAAGGCACATCGCTATGTAACTGATACAGTATATGTCATATGGACGGTTTATGTGTATGTGATGATGTGTATGCATATTGTGTGTATTTTATACATGAATGAAGGAAGGGGCCAGCGGGAGCTGGTAGGTGTAAAGACGGGGTATGACATTGCTTGTTGTAAAATAAAGGAAAGGGCCAGTAGAAGCTAGTAGGTGTGAAGATGGGGTATGATATTGTGTGTTGTTAAACGAAGGAAGGGTCAGCGAGAGCTGGTAGGTGTGAAAACATGATATGACATTGTGTGTTGTTATTTGAAGGAAGGTTGGGTGCGAAGACGGGGTATGAGATGGACCGTGTGTCATAAAGTAAAGATGTGCTTATTCAAAATGAATAGCATTGTATGATTGTCCTTTATGCAGTACTGTAAAACTCTACTTTTTATAAGAGATAATGAAATATTATATGATGAGTGAAAGTGTATGGGTTAATCCATGCAGTACTTGAAGGGTGGTACGATATACAACATATAAGTATGTTTTGTGATATATGTATTATCTGAATTAACTTATTATGATTCGTATACTTCGTGTATAGTGTATAGATTATGTACACATGAAATAAATCCGGTAATAAACTAACTCACTAAAGTAAAGTATTTGATACAACTCATAAATCATGTAAATTACAGTGCAAAGTTAAGTTGTAGAGTCATTGACCAAGGAGTCAGGTCATTTTGGCAAACCGTAGAGATAGTTGGGTTGACTGTTTACCTTGATATAATTATTTCTTTTCTTTATCCGTATTCTCCTTACCATTTGAAGAAAAATATTCTTCTTTTTACTTTGACATGTATATCATTTTTTGATCTCCTTTTTGCTCTCCTCACTGAGCTGTTGAGCTCACCCCCCTCACAGATTATTATATTTTCAGGTCATGGTAAGGCGAAGGCCCAAGTTAAGGTTTCAAATGCTTCGTTAGAAATTCTGTTATAAAGAGAGATTTTTGAGTTGTAATTTTGTGTATTTGTAAAGCTTCATATTGTATATGTTTACAATTTGATTTGATGTTATTTATAGCATAAGTTAGATGGTTATGATCTTGATGAATTGGATTTATTAATAAATTGGTATTATATTGTAGAAGCCGAAATGAGTACTCTCGAGTCATTATATTATGATTGTTGAGTTGTTATATATGGATAAGTAGGCGATGTCAAGCCGAAATATTATTATAATTGCGTGGATGGTTGTTAAGTATTGGTTTATGTATTTGTTCGGAGAATAAGTAGGCCGACGTTGCTGAAACTATTTGTGATAAATATTGTATATCATATTAGATTAGTATTTACAAAGTAGGTACTACTGAAATTTTTAAGGATTTAATGATGATTATGATAATCTGTTGGTTTAAAAGAGTGTTTATGATTATTGAGAATATTAGAAATCTGAGATTATTACACATCTCGTGATGGAATTTCCCTACTTTGAGGCCCAATTCCGCTACTGGAATTTTCCCAACTCAGAGGTTCGAATCGCCACTTCGCTGCTGGGATTCCCCCCACTTGGAGTAGATGCATCCAATTTATCGATGGATAATATCCCCACTCAGGTCTTTTTTCATTTGCAAATAACCGTTCTGGAGAGCCTATAGTTGCGTGAAACATAAGATATACATGAGGGTTTTCTTATTTGGTTTATCCTCTTGACATACTAGTTTCATGTGATTAGAGACTGAAAAAATCAAACATACCGGAGGGGCACACTCTGCACATGTATTATCCAAACACCACTTTTGTGAATATGTGTGTATATGTTACTCATCCTGGGACGATGATTAGTCATTAATTATGAATTTCATATCTCATTTTCCCGCCCGATTTTCAAATAAAATACTGCTAAATAACCCGTATTTTGGTCTCTTGTGCAGATTACAAAGGATAGTGGCAAAAGTGTAATAAAAGATAGTTAACCCATTTTCGGGTAATTATCAGGCCAAGGTAAAGAGCTTCTAGAAGAATGTATTGGATCCCCGAATTAAACCTGTATCTAAAGAAATACGGATTCAAAATACACAAAATCATACATATACAAAAGCATCACGAAGCAAGACGAACATGTGGCCAAAAGATCAGGGGATCTCTCCCTGATCTTGCTGCGAAAATGTTGCTTTTATCGCGTTTTCACGGCAAAGCCAGGGAGCGAGTCCCCGATATTTGACATGTGGCTTCATCTCGTCATCCAACACCTCCTTTTGCCTATAAATACAGCATATACAAGCCAGAATGCAAGTAGAGGAGAGCAGGATTAGGGTTTCTTCTCCATAGTGTAGGTTAGGGATTTTTCTTCTTTTTCTTTGTATTTTTTCTCTCTTTTAGATCTAGGATTAGACATAGATTGATTTAGGAGAGAAGAGAGAGTTACTGTAATAGATAGGTGACTTGTCTATGAAAGTTTTCTTCTTTCTTTCTATTGTTTTTTTTATTTCTTCCTAAATGCTTAGCTAATTTTCTCTCGCGGTGACTAACTAGTAACCACTAATCATCTAATACTTGACTGATAATCCACGTGAATCTAATAGCTTCTACAAGGCCTTACTTTTACAAGATCCATTGATTGCTCATGATGATGGGTTCTAACTCCTACTTACTAAGAAGCTAATTTGCACAACTTACTTTACTTAATGTTTGCCTCTAACTAGTTTTGATGGATTAATAGTATGGTGCACCTTATTAATCAAGTTTGATGTGAAGAAAAATGTTATGAACCATGCTTTGAAAAGCTCTTGGAGACAATTTTAGTGATGGCCAATGATCCATTGTGAGCCAACTATACTCTAGAGGTTAGCATGGTTAGTGGAGTAAATAGTAGTTAGTAGCCATAAGTTTTCTTTCCCTTTTTACTTTGTTTTAAAAATAGTTTTTCAATCACAACTTCACTATCTTTTCTTTTATATTTTCATCATCTTCTACCTCTTCTTCTTTTTATTTTCTTTTTTTTTTCCCTTTTGATTCTTTCAAAGCAAAGAAGAACTCGTTAACATTAACGTGACATGATTGTTAATGCTTCTATCTGTTGGCCCAAAAGGTTACACTCTCCATTTGTTTTTGGTTTTGATGATGACAAGCCAAATATGAGCTATTTGGTACTAATAAGTTTGTTAAGATGAGTTTCAGGTTTGTACCATTTTTGGAGGCCATTGCTTGCTATTGCAACAACTTCTAGGTTCATGAAGCTATGAAGGCATATTGCACATCAAGGAAGGATCATAGAAGAAGAAGGCTCTAGCAAGGATAGCATGGCTCGAAGATTGTGAAGATTGCTATGCATACTTTATTTTTAGTTTTATAGTTTAGAAGTTTGTTAAAGAATAGTGGATAGGTTTGAAGCTCTATCACACACGATTTTGCGCACATGTTCAATCCAAAATGTTTTCCTATAATTTATACAAAAATAATTTGCATACAAGATTTTGCCTACAGATATATATTTATGTTTTATACTAATCCCTGTTCAAAAGTATTTTTATCAAAATCTTAATCTTTTCTTAAATTCCTTCAAAGTCTGATTTTGACCAGTTCCGGTCGACCGGCCGGTCGACCGAATCTGTGTCAGGTTACACCGGTCGACCGTCCCAGTCGACCGAGGTTCTGGCAGATGCACGTATCCGTGTGCATGTCTGTCGGTCGACCGACACGGTCGACCGGACTATAGTTTTTGCTCTCTGGTTTTTCCGGTCGACCGGGTCGGTCGACCGAATGCCTGTAACGGTCAAAATTTTGAACTAGCGGTCGACCGCACCGGTCGACCGAGCTAGCCGTTGAACAGTAACGGGCAGTTTTTAAAGAGCTGTTTATTTTTGTCTTTTTGTGTTTAAAATTAGTTTAATTAATATATTCTGAACTAATTGCCTCCTAAACTTCAGTAATTATGTTTTATCCCTAAACCCTAGCCCTCTCCTATAAATAGGGGTGTTTGGGGAGAGATTTGTTACAACAATTATTGCTACAAAATTCAAAAGTTTAAGGCTTTCAAAAGTTCTTGGTTTTTTGTGCTAAATTCTCTCAATTTTCTGAAGGGTTTTCAAAAGATTTTCTCTGATTTCAATTTCTTTTCCTTACACACAAAAGAGCTTCAATTCTACTCATTATTCTCTAAGGACCTTTGTAAGGGAAGAGATTTTTGAAAGAGAGAGTTTGTGGTCTTGTGACTACTCAGAGATTCTTGTGATTGTAATTGTGGAGTTGGGTACTCCGGTTGTAATTGTTCTTTGTGATAGTGGAAGTAGCTAGAATCCTTCTGGGGAAGGCGGGGAGTAGAGCTGGGTGCTCGAACCTCGATAACATATCTTTGTGTTTGCGATTGGTTTACTTTCTTGCACACTTTACTTTACTATACTTGCTCTTATTCTTGCTCATCATAATCATTGTCATATTTACTTGCTTGCATTCATCTTATGAATCTTGATTGGTAATTGTTGTAACTTTAAATTTTAATTTGCCCCTTGATTAGCATTGTCACCTATTCACCCCCCCTCTAGGTGACTTTTCAATATCGTCTCCTGTCCCTGTGAATTTGACCTGTATAGCCACTTTGCTATAATGGAAGTATCGAGGAAGCCAAAGCACACTTAAACTCTTATTTTCAAAACACATATTTTAGTGCAAGGTTCCCTCCGATCAAATTTTAGCGCCGTTACCGAGGATGGGAGCGGTTTGGTTTCATGTTTTGTTAAAATTTCTTCTTTGTTTATATGTACATGTCTAAATATGGAGAAACTGAATAACACAGAACATTCCCAGGCCCTGTAGCTTCCCTACTCTAGAAAGCAAGGAGCCTACTTCCACTATTTTGTCGTGCAACCGTGATAATAGCCGTGTTTGCGCGACAACTTAGGGGCTCCAGATCCCCAAATTTTGCAGGGTTCTCCAAATTTTCATTTTCAGTATATTTTACTATTTAGTTCTCTGTATTTGTTTGCTTGTTCATTGTAATAAAAATAACGTAAAATGGTAATTGGAAGTGTTTAAAACCAATTTAGACATTTACATCGTAGGCACATGTCAATTTAAATTTCATATTACTGTATTTTGTTCTGTTATTGTGAGCTGAACAGAGGTGAACGTATTGCATTGTATATAGCTTAGGACAAACACGAGGGTAATTTACTTTGCTTAAGTGTTATTCTTGCCTATATTGCACATTTGTACGAATCAAAATTAAGGGTAAATCTTATGATAACATAAGGTGGGGGAAGTCATTACCCTCCCTTGGCCCAAAAATCGCCTCCCCACTCACACAATCCAAGCGTAAATAAAACTTGCTAGACATTGGCCTCTAGGGACATCTCGGACTTATTAAGAGATTGACCTCGGGGAAAGTTGTTAGTATCAGAGTCTTGCCAAATTGGTGTTTAAGGATTGGGGATTAAGAGGTTAAGCCTCGAAGATTTAATAGTTTGGCGTAATTAAGACCCGTTGCTTACGTACGACTGAATTTTTCCCCTACCTGTCCGATTAGCTCGTGGCCCGATCAATATCCCTCTCCTGGATAGTCGACCAGTTAGGAGTCGTATAAGTCTAGGTCAACCTAGTATAGTCTTATTTTGATTTTTTTTTGGTTTCTTTGTTTGTATTTTCTTCTTTTGTTTTTGTTTCTAGTGAAATGGATTGGAACCAAAATTTTCCCATCTTAATATGAATCCATATTTCATTCCAACATTATTTGGCTCGGATTAACTCCAACTCAGCTTTGTTAACATGAACCAACAAAATACACCAGATTAGATTTATCCGATTCAATATAACTCATATCCCCAATATTATGACCAAAATTTTGAAAACAATCTCAACTGTTTACAAAGTCAATGGAGATTCCCCTCCCCCGAGTCAAATTTTCAGCCACCTTGTTCACAAAATTCTTTCTTACATTTTGTTTTATAAACTTCTTTTTCAGAAGCACTAACTGAAGAAAAATATGAATTAGAAAAGAGTATGAAGCCATGCTTGAGTTCCAACAATAATTTCAGAACATGGTCAACTCACAATCTTCACAATTTTTTCAAAATCAAGTTTCATATACTCCTTTTCTAGAACACTCGAATGAAGAAAAATATGAGTTAAAAAAGAGTAAGGAAGCCTAGGTAAGTCTGAGTGGTAATTTCAAAACATGTTGGGCTCTCAATTTACACAAAATTTTCAAGATTCATGATTGTTACACAATTCTGCATATTTTACCACATAATCCCCATGCATATTGCAAATAAATATATGATTTTTACTCATCTTCTCTATATATTTGCAGGTTCACACTCTAATGGAGAGATAGCCCAATAATCACTTTAATTAGCAATAATTAAAGGGATTAAATCCAAGATTAAGATAAAGCCCAAATTTGAAATCAGAATCCAGAGAGATCCGCGTAACAACTGAAGATTCTAGAAGGCCACGTGGATAACAACCTCGTAACAAACTTGTAACAAAAATTTGGGATCCAACGGCCACAAAAGTGCCGCGCCTTGCCGCGGATCCACCGCAAAATCTGGGCCATTCAATCCCAGATTTTGGCCACCTGTTTGTCTTCTGGAGAGTTCTCTCTGTGCCTATAAATACTGCATTTGGACCTGCGAGCAAAAACTGATCAGAGAAGAGAGAGAGATTAGTGTAAAGCTTTGTAATTTTGTTTTTCTCTAGGATTTTTGTAGCTCTCTATGATCTTCTTCTTCCCTAGAAATCATTGCAAGAGAGAGTTGTAAGAGAGAGAGCTTGTACATCAAGGAGTGACAACTTGAAGCAATGCAAGGATTCATCCATTCTCTTCATCTCTACTTGAGCTTGGTTCTAGTTTAATTGCTTTCTTTACTTGCTTTCTTTACTTTCTTGCAATTTACTTCATGCTTTGCTTTTCTTCATTAATGGCTTGTAGCTAAATTTTCTATCATGTACTAGCTAACCACTAGCCTTGCCATCTTCACTAACTCATGGGTGATTGCTTTAGTTCATCTTGCAAGTTGGATGGTCTTCTCTTCTCCGATGGGTTAAACCACCCGTCATCCAAGTGAGAAAGTAATTAGATCAACACGCAAGACGAAACCTACGCCGATGGAGTGACAACATGAGGCACGCCTTCACTATCACGGAGTTTGGTAAGCTTTGGTAAGGTAGTAAGGTAAGCTAGTCATGGTTTGCTTCTTCAAGTTCACTTTTCTTTTTAGTTGTTAGTCCAAATCCAATCTTCTTTGATTTCTTTCCACTTTTCCATCATGAACATATCCATCCATTCTTTCATTTCTTGTTCCATGATTGTTTTATTCTATTAAGCATAGAAGACACTTCGTTTACATTTCTTCACTACGATTCGTAACGCTTCCATCGCTAGCTCTCCCTGAGAATCGACTCGGTATAGCCTTATGCTATAGCGGAGATAAGAAAGGGATACATCAAACACATTTACATACACCTTTCTCGTCTTAATCAAAATGGCGCCGTTGCCGGGGAGAGCAACGGATTTTCTTTAAAGTGAAGAACTAAACGAATTCTCTTCTCTGTTGCAGGTTACAGGTTGAAGAAACAGGAAACTTTGCATTGCAGTAACATATAAGTGGACCTGGGCCTCTGCTCTCGAAAGCAGAGACCAGGATTCCTCAGTTTTGCCGCAAATTCTGGGTTTTTGCCACAGAATTGCGGCAATCCTGAGTTGACTACTTACCAACTTTCTGCAGGGTCTCCAGCTTTGCAAAATTCAGCTGCTGCAATAATTAATACTTGTATTCTTCACCTTATATCTGCTAATAATCAACAGTAAAACATTGGTTGTTAACGTTAAAAATTGTTTAGACATTTGCATTCTAGGCACATGTCTTTTCAATTCATTTACTTTTACTGTTGAAGAGTGCTGGATGCAAGGTATGTAAGCATTGCATGTAGACTAGGAATCATCTCTTGCTTGATTTTCATGCTTTGAGTGTATCCTAGTTATATTTCTTGTACACTTGCACAATTCAATTTTAAGGGCATACCCGTAAATAAGATAAGGTGGGGATTTTATCACCTTTCCTTAGCCCGCAAATCATTTTCCCAAGCACTCACTAACCCAAGCCTAATTTAATAAAAAAATAGACGTTGGCCCTAGGGACATCTCGGACTCATTTAGGAGATTATCCTAAGGGGGAAAAGTGTTGGAAATTGACTCTTGCAAAATCAGTGTCTAGGAAAGGGATTGAGGGCCGAAAGCCCGAAGGTTGGTGGTTACTTAATTAAGGAACGTCTTTGACGGAAAACCTCCCAACAACCTTGACCTTTCCTGGCTGATTAACTTGTGGTCAAAGTCTACACTAAACCTCCCGTGGACGGTCTAATCAGTTAGGAGTCGTCTAGGTTTAGGTCAACCCTTCTTTTGGCTTGGTTTTGATTTTTTTTTCTCTTCTTTTTTGTTTGTTGTTTGATTTTTCTTTTTTGTTTGTGATTGTTTGTGATATGGCATTCAACAATAATAATTCTTTTCATCCGAACATGAATCCATATTTCATACCTTCATATTCGGATAATTCCAACCCGGTGTTTTACAATACGCACCAACCAAATACACCGGGTTGGCCTTATCCGAATCAATATGACCCATACCCCCCATCTAATAATTATAATTTCCATAATAATTTCAACTCTTCACCGAGTAATTGGGGATTCCAGTCCCCCGAGTTTAATTATCAACCTCCTTGTCCACCATATCCACCTAGTCCACAATATCCACAATATTCATTCTCCGATTCTGCTTCATATATTTCTTTTTCTGGACCTCCTATTGAAGAAAAATCTGAGTTCCAAAAGAGGATAGAAGCCAATCTACTAGAGGCAGAGCAACAACTTAAGACCAAATTAGCCTCTCCAATTCCACATTTTCAAGATACATACTCAGTTCCACCAGTCCAAAATAAAAAACCATCAATTTTGGAAATGAGTATGCGTGAGTCCAAACACAAATCCCAAAATCTGATGGACTCACAATTTCAATATCACTTCCAAGACAATACTTCATCTTTCCATCAAAACAATGAAGTCATCAATTATGGAAAGATGCTTGAAGAAATGACTCATGCTCAAAATGCTAGAAATCGTGACATAGAGTTGATGATCCAAACTCTTCATTCTCATGTCACTAGCCACACTCTTAAAGAAGATGAGTCATGTAGTCTTGGAAATCCAGATTCAATTTCAGCACAATCACCTGAACTTGTCCAAAATTCTGACATTTTGGCAAGTTTTCCTTTTCCTGAAATTGAACTTAAGTATGAATATGATCCTGAAATTCCACTTGATGATTCGATTTTCCTTCCTGATTCAATTATGACTCCGGTGTCTTCACATGATTTCACTTCATTTCCCGAGTCAGTATTGGATCCAGTGCCAGTCCATTTCGAAATTGAATCACCAATCTTTGATTATCATAGTGAACTTGACCAATTCCATACTTTTGAAAGTCCCATTGATAAATTGGCAAGTTCACATTTTTGTGGAATTGAACTACATGAGGAATATGATCTTGAACCCCAACTTCGTGATTCACTTCTTTTTCCTGATTCAATAATGACTCGGTATCTTTACCTGACTTTAATTTTTTCCCGGAGTCTACTTTGGATCCTGTCCCAATTCATAATGAAGTTGAATCACCCATCTTTGAGGATCATATTGAACTTGACCAATTCTACACTTCTGAAGATACTATTGACAAATTGGCAAGTTTTTCATGTATTGAACTACATATGGAATGTGACCTAGATTCTCACTATCTCTTTACTTCTGAAACTGATTGTACAATTCTATCGAAAGATGTTGACTTAAGTTTCGAAGAATTGTATGGTGATGAGCTAGAATTTCTTAATATTGGAAGTAAAGAGATATCACCCATAGTAGGTCACATCCCATTGTTGGAAAATGATTGTGGACTTGAGCTTCATTTTCTTGACTTAGACCAAATTCCTGAACTCACTTCGACTCCTACACCTTCACTTGACTTCGGTCACCTTCCTGAGTCAGTATTCGTTCCTATCCTTCCTGAGTCCAAGTCAACCGTTCTGTCATTTCATACACCATTCTGGGACAAGGTGGTTGACAAATTTGCCTCTGAAATTTATTATGGAAAATGGAAATTAGATGGGGTCATGTACTTAATAAAAATCTTTCAAGGATTTATCTTTTTAGTGGGTCATATTCATGATATTTCTGGTGGGTTCCTCAAAACCCAAAGCAAAGTTGATTGGGCCATGTTTCGTGGACCAATCTGACCACCACCGAACCACCACCTTAAGGTAATTTTTTCCTTCCCTCTCCATTTTGTTTCATGCATACATATATCACGATGCATTGAGGACAATGCATGAAATAAGTGTGGGGGAGGGTTTACTAACATAGAGTTTTTAGATTTTCTTTCTTTTACATTTCTTTTACAAAAATAGAAATAAAAAAAAAAACTTTTTGAAATAAGAGACAAAGTTTTGACCTATTTTTAAGAAAATTAAGATGTATCTTAGGAATTAAGAAAGCCTTAATTATGACCTCTTAGACCTAGTTGAAATAATAGATCTTGTTTGAAATTATAGGCTAAGTAAGAAAAATTGGTGAGATATTTTTATCTTGAATTTTTTGCCTTAGATAAGTATGCACTTCACACTTACACATTTTTGGGATGGAAACAAAGACCAAAAATGCCATATAAATAAAAAAAAAAAAAAAAGAAAAAAAAGAAAAAAATGTATATATATAAATAAAACATCACCTATTAAGCTGGAGAATTGTGCCTCAAGAAGCATGATTATTCACGCCTAACGGTGGTAAAGGAAATAAATAATCCCCCTTAGTTATGTGGCCTTTTTTACTCGAGACCTTAAACCCGAGGGATGTTTTCTCATCTGGTGCCCTAAGACCGTCTGGTTTGGGAGTCATCGGTTAAAGGCTCGCTACAAGGGTAAACTAGAAAGCCTAGACTAAGGGAAGAAAAATAAATATATATATATATATATATATATATATATATATATAAATAAATAAATAAATGGCTTGATGGTTGGAGTTGAAATCCCAGAAATTTTCACTGAGCACGGTGTGCATATTATCTAGGTTTTATGAAAGATAAAGTATTCAATCCAATTTTGAATTCTTACCTTAATTGAAAACAAGATCTTGCATGGAGACTAAGTTTAAGGAAGAATGATTATAGGTGGACTTATGACCTAGGATCACTTATATTTTTGCAAAAATAGTTCGTAAACATGTCTCTTGTTCAAAATGCGTTTTCAAAACACTAACATTTGTCTTCTTTCTTTATGGATTTTGTGGGTGTAATCCGCTGAAAACCCTCAGGAGACAACACTCCTCCTCTAGGGTAACCTAGAGGTTTAACGGCTTGTTGCACACGCTCAGTGCAATCGCGTCACCTGCGAAAGTGGTGTAATAAAAATTGGTAGTTAGGATTTTCTTTTCTTTTTCTTTGTTTTGCTCGGGACGAGCAAAAGAATAAGTGTGGGGGTGTGATTGTTACACAATTCTGCATATTTTACCACATAATCCCCATGCATATTGCAAATAAATATATGATTTTTACTCATCTTCTCTATATATTTGCAGGTTCACACTCTAATGGAGAGATAGCCCAATAATCACTTTAATTAGCAATAATTAAAGGGATTAAATCCAAGATTAAGATAAAGCCCAAATTTGAAATCAGAATCCAGAGAGATCCGCGTAACAACTGAAGATTCTAGAAGGCCACGTGGATAACAACCTCGTAAAAAACTTGTAACAAAAATTTGGGATCCAACGGCCACAAAAGTGCCGCGCCTTGCCGCGGATCCACCGCAAAATCTGGGCCATTCAATCCCAGATTTTGGCCACCTGTTCGTCTTCTGGAGAGTTCTCTCTGTGCCTATAAATACTGCATTTGGACCTGCGAGCAAAAACTGAACAGAGAAGAGAGAGAGATTAGTGTAAAGCTTTGTAATTTTGTTTTTCTCTAGGATTTTTGTAGCTCTCTATGATCTTCTTCTTCCCTAGAAATCATTGCAAGAGAGAGTTGTAAGAGAGAGAGAGCTTGTACATCAAGGAGTGACAACTTGAAGCAATGCAAGGATTCATCCATTCTCTTCATCTCTACTTGAGCTTGGTTCTAGTTTAATTGCTTTCTTTACTTGCTTTCTTTACTTTCTTGCAATTTACTTCATGCTTTGCTTTTCTTCATTAATGGCTTGTAGCTAAATTTTCTACCATGTACTAGCTAACCACTAGCCTTGCCATCTTCACTAACTCATGGGTGATTGCTTTAGTTCATCTTGCAAGTTGGATGGTCTTCTCTTCTCCGATGGGTTAAACCACCCGTCATCCAAGTGAGAAAGTAATTAGATCAACACGCAAGACGAAACCTACGCCGATGGAGTGACAACATGAGGCACGCCTTCACTATCACGGAGTTTGGTAAGCTTTGGTAAGGTAGTAAGGTAAGCTAGTCATGGTTTGCTTCTTCAAGTTCACTTTTCTTTTTAGTTGTTAGTCCAAATCCAATCTTCTTTGATTTCTTTCCACTTTTCCATCATGAACATATCCATTCATTCTTTCATTTCTTGTTCCATGATTGTTTTATTCTATTAAGCATAGAAGACACTTCGTTTACATTTCTTCACTACGATTCGTAACGCTTCCATCGCTAGCTCTCCCTGAGAATCGACTCGGTATAGCCTTATGCTATAGCGGAGATAAGAAAGGGATACATCAAACACATTTACATACACCTTTCTCGTCTTAATCAATTCATACTTACTCTTTCAAGTCCCACCTCCCCAAGAAAACATGAATGTGATCCCGATCTTCAACTTAGTAGTTCAATTTCGCTTCTTGACTCATATTGACTCCGATATCTTTACCCGATTTTAATCAATTTTCTGAGTCAGTATTGAATCCTGTGCCCGCACATCATGAAATTGAATCACCAATCTTTCAAGATCAACATCTTGAATTTGACCGATACCAAACTTTTGAGAGTCCCATTGATAATTTGGCAAGTTTTTATTTAAATGAAATTGAACTCAGAACAGGAATGTGACCCTGATCCTTAATTTTATGATTCAATTCAAAATTTTGAATCAATATCGACTCCTATATTGGTACCTAATTTGAACAATATTTTTGAGCCAGTTTTGATTCTCATACATGTAATCTTAAACTGAAATGACCAATTTACAAAGTCACATTCCATTGAGGAAAATGAATTTGAACTAGAGTTTTAATTTCTTGGTTTGGACCCAAATTTTGAATCAATTTCGACTTCAGAACATTTACTTGATTTCAGTCAATTTTCTGAATCAATATTAGTTCTTGTACGTCCTGAGCCTAAATCAATTATTTCACCATATTACATTCCATTGTGGGATAAAGGTGTGGAACAAAATGACTCAGAGATTATTTTCCAAAATTGGAAATTTGATGGGGTTGATTTCTAAATAAAATCTTACACGTATACAATCAACTGTTGGGTTATATTAGGAGAAAAATCATTGGTGGGTTCCTACGAACTCCATATTCTTTGAATTGGATTGCATTTCATGCACCAATCAGGCCTCCACCGGAACCACCACCCTGAGGAGAATTTTTCTTCCTTTTTATTTTCATGCATACATAGATTCACGATGCATTGAGGGCAATGCGTGAGATAAGTGCGAGGAGGACTTTTTTTTAGATTTTCTTTCTTTTTCACTTCTTTTAAGATATTCTTAGAATTTTCTCTTTTGTATCTGATTTTTCCTTTCTTAAAAAACTTTTTGAAAAACGAGAAAAAGATTTGCTCCATTTTTAAGAAAATTAGGTTGGTCTTAAGAATTAAGAAAGCCTTGGTCATGATTTCTTAAATTTGAATCAAAATAAAAGGTATTGTTGGATTTTTTTGGTTAAGAAAGAAAAATTGGAAAGATAATTTGATCTTGATTTTTTTGCCTTAGAGATATATGCACTTTTACATTAAGAGATTAAATAAAGACTTAAATACCCTTATAAAAATATACAATAATAAAGTACATATTTGGCCACTAATTAAGCTGATTAATTGTACATTAGGAAGTATGAATAGTCATGCCTAACAGTGATCAAAACAAATAAATCCTTTTGTTTTGTGACCTTATTTACTCGAGTCCTTAAAACCGAGGGATGGTTTCTCATCTGGTGCCCTATGGCTGTCTAGTATGGAGTCATCCGTTAAAGGCTCACCACCGGAATAGACTACAAAGCCTAATGAAACTAAAAGAAAAACATGTAAATAAAACAAATAAATGGTATCATAATTCAAGTTAAAACCCACAAATATACAAGTGCATATTTCTAGGTTTTTATGAAAGATCAAATAATCAGTTAGTCTTGATTTCTTAATCTTGATTGATAACAAGTCCTTGCATGGAGATTCAAATTAGGAATGAATAGTCTTGGTTAACTTAAAACCTTAGATCGCTTAAATTTTTGTAAAAATATTTCGAAATTTTTCTCTCTTTCAAAATGCGTTTTTAAAAATATTAACATTTGTTTTTTTCTTTACGGATTTTGTGTGTGTAATCTACTAAAAAATCTCAGGAACTGTAACTCCTCCTCTAGGAAAACCTAGAGATTTAAAAGGCTTGTTGCACACGCTCAGTGCAATCGCGTTATCTGCGAAAGAGGTGTAATAATATTTTTAGTTTAGATTTAGTTTTCTTGTTTTTCTCAGGACAGGCAAAGGAAAGTGTGGAGGTATGATTAGCCATTAATTCTGCATTTTATATCGTATTTTCTAGCATGATTTTCAAATAAAATACTACTAAATAACTCATGTTTTAGTATCTTGTGCAGATTACAAGGATAATGGCAAAAATGTAATAAAAGCCTAATTAACCCATTTTCAGGTAATTAATCAAGATTACTTGGAGGCCAAAGTAAGGAGCTTCTAGAAGAATACATTGATCCCCGAATTAAAGTTGTATCTGAAAAAATATAGATCCAAAATACACAAAATCATACATATACAGAAGCATCACGAAGCGAGACTGACATATGGCCAAAAGATAAGGTGATCTCTCCCTCATCTTGCCGCGGAAACACAGATTTTGCCGCATTTCCATGGCAAAGCTAGGGAGTGAGCCCCTGATCTTCAACACGTGGCTTCGTCTCGTCATGCAACGCCTCTTTTTTCCTATAAATACAGCATGTATGAGCCAGAATGCAAGTAGAGGAGAGCAGGATTAGGGTAGGTTAGGATTTTCTTCTTCTTTTTCTTTGTATTTTTCTTTCTCTTTTAGATCTAGGATTAGACCATAGATAGATTCAAGAGAGAAAGAGAGAGTTATTGTAATAGATAGGTGACATATCTATGAAAGTTTGCTCCTTTTTTCTTTTGTTTCTTCTTTGATTTCTTCCTATATGCTTAGCTAGTTTTTTCTTATGGTGACTAACTACTAACCACTAATCATCTAATACTTGATGGATAATCCACATAAATCTAATAGCCTCTACAAAGCCTTGCTATTGCAAGAGCCATTAATGGCTCATGATGATGGGTTCTAACTCCTAAGTTACTAACAAGCGAACTTGCACAACTTACTTTACTTCATGCTTGTCTCTAACCGATTTTAATGGATTAATTGTATAGTGCACCTTATCAATCAAGTTTTGACATGGAGAATAACCTTATAGACCATGCTTTTAATAACTCTTGGAGACAAGTCTAGTGATGGCTAAGGATCCACTGTGAGGCAACTATCACTCTAGAGGTTAGTATGGTTAGTGGAGTAATTAGTAGTTAGTAGCTATGAGTTTTTTCCCCTTTTTACTTATTTTAGAAATAGTTTTCCAAATCACAATTTCACTATCTTTTCTTTTATGTTTTCATCATCTCTCTTCTTCTTTTTGTTTTCTTTTTTTTCCTTTTGATTCTTTCGATCCAAAGAAGAACTTGTTAATACTAACGTGACACGATCGTTAATGCTTCTATCACCTCCCCTCCTTATGGATTCGACCCGTATAGCCACTTTGCTATAACAGAAGCATCGAGGAAGCCAAAGCACACATACTTAAATTTTACTTTCAAAACACACATTTCAGTGCATGGTTCCCCTCCGATTGGACGACAAGGTTATGTATTTTTGACTAATAGCCTATGTATTTTTGACTAATAGCTACACGAAACACATGGTATATACATGAGGGTTTTCTTGTTTGGATTATCCCCTAGACGTACTAGTTTCGCGTGATTAAAAATTGAGCACACATAGTCATATCAGCCTAATAAATTTAATTTATGCCTTTCTTTTTCTTATAATATTGCATCTAACATTTTATTTGAGTTTCATCATTGCATGTTTATATGCACACCCCTCCACTGTGGGACTTCCCCTACTCGAAGCCTTACCAAATTCCACATTCTGCTATTGAGATTTTTCTCACTCAGAGGCCTAACTTTGCTGTAAGGATTTCTCCCTCTCAAAGTCTCAAGTTCATAGCTCCATTGATGGGTCACACCCCCACTCGGAAGCACACGTGAATCCAACTCCACTGCTGGGATTTATCCCACTCGGAGGCTAAAAGTTTGCAGATACCAGTGATGGGACTATCCCACTCGAGAACAATGATGCAAACTTACCAACCATTCCCATGCCAAATTAAACACACCAGAATTAAAAGATCAGCACTCTGAAGATAGTGCAAACACCCCGGCAAGATTCCAACAATCATTTCCATTCCCAAAGAAGTATACATATATTTATTTATTCCAAGTCATTCTATTCTGAATACATCCATTCGAATACACACTTGATTACATTTAATAAAAGTAATACGAATTCCATAACACTTTTGTGTTTACTTTTTGAAAAGAAATACAGATGACCCGATCCTTCTATCCTGTTGCAACATCTGACCATACCTCCAAACTCAAAAAGCATGTCCTATGAAGAACATTGATCGGGGGAAAATTGCGTACAAAGAGTGTATGTTTTGGAATCAATATTTAAATTGTGTGTGCTTTGGCTTCCTCGATACTTCCGTTATAGCATAGAGGCTAAAACGAGACGAACCACAAGGATGGGAGGCGATAGAAGTTTACATGGTATGTTCACGTGTATGTTAAGTGTTTTTAAAGTTTTAAAGAATCAAAAGAAAAGAAAACAAAGAATGAAAAGAGATGTACGGTGAAAACAAAGAAGTGAGAAACATAGAAGAATGATATTTGTAATTTTGTTTGTAAATCTAAAACAAAGTAAAAGGAGAAAGAAAACCCATGGCTACTAACTACTAATGGCTCCACTAACATGCTAACCTTTTAGTGATAGTTGCCTCACATGTATCCTTGGCCATCACTAGTCCTTGGCTCAAGAGCGTTTCAAAGCATGGCCCATATGATAACTTTCACATCCAAACTCAACAAAACAAGTGCAAGCTACACTTAAACCATCGAAACTAAATAAGAGCAAGTATGGAATAAAGTAATGTTAGCTTGTTAGAGAGCTATAATGTTAGAGTGTTAATCATGAGCCATCAATTCTCTTGCAAGAGCAAGTCCAAGTAGAGGCTATTAGATTCATGTTGATATAGGCTATTAGATTCATGTCGATTATCAAGTAAGAAGTTAGCATGTTAGTAATTAGTTGTTAGTTGCCATGAGAGAAAATTAGCTAATATGTAAAAGAGTTAGAGAGAAGAAAACAAAGAGAGGTAAAGAGAGAACCTTTCATAGCTTGTCACCTTCTATTACAAGTACTCTTACTTTCCAACCATGTATCACTCTTTCTCTTATTACAAGATCTATAAGAAATGAAAAATACAAAGGAGGAAGAAGAAGAAGAACTAAATTACACTACCCTAAACTACAACAAGGGGAAAAAAAACCCTAAAAACTAACCTTAAAACACTTCCAAAACTCCTCCTCCTTATGCTCTAGAATTTTCAGGGTATTTATAGGCAAAATTGGGCACCAGGGTATAGGTACGGAGCCGCGCGTCAAATCCTGGCGCGCGGCTCCACACCAGAGCCGTGGAAACGCGACGTATGCCGTGTTTTCGTGGCTATACCAGGGCGACGCGTGCAGCGTCGCCCGCTGCGCGCTGCCCGGTTGTCCCCCTGTCGGCTGCATGTCCCGGTTTCTATTTTTGGGCCCCTAGTTTTGACGAAACCACTCTCCAAGGTTAATGGCTATCTTTATAGACTTTAATCACCAATTAAATGGTGATTTTGGGTCTTTTTTTCATTTTATGCCATGGACCTAGAAACATATAAGAGGGTATTATTAGCAGAATTTAATATTAAATAAATGTGAAGATATGGTATGAAATATGCAGTTTTAGATACTAATCAAACCCCCGCACTTATCTTTTTGCTCGTCCCGAGAAAAATAAAAAAACTAAGAAAATTATTACACCACTTTCGCAGGTGACGCGATTGCACTCAGCATGTGCAACAAGCCATTAAACCTCTAGGTTTCCCTTAGAGGAGGAGTTGTCTCCTGAGGGTTTTCAGTGGGTTACACCTACAAAATCCATAAAAATAAATGAAATGTTAGTATTTTGAAAATGCATTTTGAAATAGAGAAAAGTATTGAAATATTTTTGCGAAAATTTAAGTGATTCAAAGTCATAGGTTAACCAAAAATTATTTTTCCTTAAACTAAGTCGAAATGCAAAATCTTGTTATAAAATAAATGTAAGAATTTAAAATTGAATCGACTCTTTGATCTTTCATAAAACTCTTAGGAAAATATGCACTTTATGAACAACGAAGATTTTCGGAATATCATCTCTAACTTTCATGTCATTTATTTGTTTATATTTATATTTTTTTATTTTCTTTTTTTCCTTCCCTCAGTTTTTTTAGGCTTTCTTATTTACCCGGGTAGTGAGCCTTTAGCCGGTGACTCCCAAACCAGATAGTTTTAGGGCACCAGATGAGAAAACATCCCTCAGACTGAAGACTCGAGTAAACAAGGCCACAAAACTAAAGGGGATTATTTTATTTTTTTTGTCCACCGTTTTAGGTCGAATAATCATGCTTCCTGAGGCATAATTACCCAAGTTCAATAAGTGGTTTTATCATCAATTTTTTATATATTTTTAGGCATTTTTTTATAGGACTTTCAGTCTTTGTTTCAATCCCAAAAAATTGTGTAAGTGTTAAGTGCATAAATCTAAGGCAAAAAATTCAAGGTCAAATTATCTTTCCAATCTTACTTCCTTTTTCTAAAATTTAAATGAGATCTATTATTTTAACTTGATTTAAAAATTTATAATTTTAGGTTTTCCTAATTCCTAAGATAATCTTAATTTTCTTAAAAATAAATCAGAACTATTTCTCTTATTTCAAAAGTTTTGTAAAGAAAAGAAAAGAGTTTCTATACAAAATTAAAAATTCCTAAAAAGAAGTGTAAAAGAAAGAAAATTTAAAACAACCTACGTTAGTAAATCCTCCCCTACACTTATCTTATGCATTGTCCTCAATGCATCGTGAATGTGTATATGCATGAAACAAATAGAGAGGGAAGAAAAAGTACCTCATGGTGGTGGCTCCGGTGGTGATCTAATTGGTCCACGAAATGCGGCCCAACTCAAAAATTGTGGATCTTGCAGGAACCCACCAGTAACCTCTCTAATATGACCCAGCAAAATATTGGAGAACTGTATGATCTTATTAAAAAAATTACTCTCATCCAATTTTCAATTTTCAATAATAATTATTGACTCATTTCTTCAACATTCTTGTCCAACAATGAAGTGTAATTTTGAGAGATGATTGATTTGGACTCAAATGGAACAGGAATAAAAATCGATACGGACTCGGGAATTTGACTCAGATCAAGTCGAGATTCAAAAGTGAGAGTCAAAATTGGTTCAAAAATGGGGTCCAACCAAAGAATTGATGTTCACACACTTTCTCTATAACTGAAGTGTGATCATAAGATATTGGTGATTCAATTTCACAGTGTACTGGTACATGATCAATGTTGACTCCAGAATAGAGAAAAAATCTGGTAAAGATACCAGAGTTATTATTGAATTAAAGAGTGAAATGGAGTCACAAACTTGAGGTTCAGGATCACTTGCAAGCTCAAGTTCAATTTCAGAAAAAGAATAACTTGCTAAAATGTCAAGGTAGTTCTCAAAATTTTGGGCAAGCTCAAAAGGATGTAAGGAAATTGATTCTTGATTTTCGTCCACGGAAGGAATGTGAATGGGTGAAATGATCGATTCAGTTTATGGGAATCAAAACTGGCTCAATAACATTACTTAGTTTAGGTAACACTACAGGAATCGATATTGATTCAAGGATTGGACTTGAACTACTAAATTGAAACTCCGGTTCACATTCATCTTCAAGGTCAATTTCACGAAATGGATAACTTGTCAAACTATCAGGAATTTGATGTTGGTTAAGTTCAGGTTGGTATGATGAAATTGAAGCTGGATTTCCAAAATGACATGATTCGTGAGTCGTATGAACATTTAGTGGACATGGGAAGTCAATCGTATTTCACATTATGCGCTCGGTCTCTTTCACGAATTCCATCGTTTTTTTCCCACAGTGATTTTCCTTTGAGTCGTTCTGGAAAAGAACTACATGAATTTTTGGAAATTTTGTGGACATGATGAGGCTACCATTTTTTTCAAATTGTTTTTGGACCTCTATCACCTCTTTCAAACTACTTTCCAATGATGATTTTTCTTCAATTGGTGGTTCAGGAAAAGGAGTATATGAATCAAAATCGGAAAATGAATATTGTGAAAATTATGGACAAGATGATTGAAAATTTGACTCAGGGTAGGTGAATCCCTATTGACTCTGTAAAAAGGTGAAATTATTTTGAAAATATAGTCATAGGATTGGGGATATGTGTCATATTGAGTCGGATAATACCAATCCGGCATATATGGTTGATTCATGTTGTACATAGCCGGGTTGGAGTTATCCGAGTCAAATGAGGTCGGGGTGAAATATGGATTCATATTTGGATTGAAAAAATTATTGTTGTTAAAATCTATTTCATAATTTACAAAAAACAGACAAACAAACAAATAAATAAAGAAAAAGAAAAAGAAAATAAGCCTATGCTAGGGTTGACTTAGACCTGACGACTCCTAACTGGTTAGAATGTCCAAGGAGGGTATATTGTCAGAATCTGATCACGAATTAATCGACCAGGTAGGGGCTAGATCAGTGGGAGATATCCGTGCCGGAGCAACGGGCCTAATTATGCCAAATCACTGTTCTTTAAGGTTTCGCCTCTCAATCCCCAACCTTAAACACCGATTTGAAAAGAGTCAACTTCTAACAACTTCCCCTTAGGTCAAGTGATCGTACACATATTTTGCATTCTTTTCATTACACTCCTATATTTATCGTGTAATAAATCTGTTAATTTCTTTGTCTTAAATGTCTATTTTGTAGAAGATAATAATGAAGAGAAAGAGAATTAAACCAAATAAATACCAGTTAAAATAAGATCTAACTGGATCTATTTGGTTAGCTGAGGATGATCCCAGATCTAGTTAGAACAAATCAAGGATTAGGACAAATGTTCAGCTGAAGATCAGAGCAAATCAGAAAGATAACACCAAATGTAAACCAGTAAAATTCAGATTTCTATAAATCCATTTTGGTTAGCTAAAGATCAATTTAGGATAATATCAAATACAGAGAGATAAATGGATAGAGAGAAGATCAACGGATAAGATGAAGTAAGTTTGACTCAGATTCTGACTAGATATATTTCAGTATTGGAATCATAACTTTTGCTACCGAATCTCAAATCTGATGATTCAAGATGATCCAGAAAAAGGACTTACAGAGGAACAACTCTTATGTTGATCACTATTTCTATTCTATCATTTGATAAGTGATATTCAGCAATCAACACGTCAACAAACTGCAGATCAGAACTGAATATCCACATCAAATCAAGTTTGAAGATAAGGGAGGATTCAAATTCAGAAATAGCCAGCTTTCCCTATCTTCATACTCCTCTAACCTCTGTATTTCTTCTATAAATACCTGCAATCTCAAAGGAAAGGGGAAAGGACCAAGCAGAGAATAGAACTTAAGATAATTTGTAGTTTGTAACTTAGGTTTTTAGTTTTCTTTTTATGTAATTTTACTTTTCTTCATGTAACTGAGAGGAGAGACAAGTTTCATAGAGGAAGGAGATCAAGCTTGTACTGAGGGTGACACCGGTGTAAGTAAGTCTTTTCTTTCATTGTTATTTGAATTGAATCAAAGTTTCTTTTTCTTTCTTACTCTTGTTTTCTTTTACTCTCCTCTGATGTGTTGCAATCCAAGAGAATCCGATAGCCTCGAGACTGCTTAGCCGTTGTAAGTCCCCTTGATGGCCTATGATGATGAACAACCCTTCTCTTGCTAGTATAGTTTGCCCTTTTATTCGTAGTGTAGATCAAGAATGGGGAAGATCCTATACGCCATGCTTGATTGCCTTCAAAGACAAGGTAAGTCGTCGCAACGGATCCAAGGTATATGAGCACTGAAGAGGTAAGTAATTTTTAGGTTGTCTTTCTTTTCTTTTATTCTTTAGTTTCAATATCACAATCTCCAACCATTTTTATTACCCTTTTCAATTTCTTTGTAAATAATCCATTTTTCATTTTCCCACCTTCTAAATCTACCACTTTCTTTCTAACTTCACTTTAACCTAATTTTTCTCTTTTTCTTTTAAAGAACTAAAGAAGAGCTTTAACCATACTCTGTATCTTAAAAGAAAACTTACTAAAAAGGCTTCCATCGCTAGTCCCTCCTTGTGGATCACGACCCGCATAGCTACTTGCTATTGCAGTAGAATTGAGCACCTTGCACATCTTATTCTTAGATTTGAAATTCTGTATTTTGTGTGCAGGTAAGAACTCAATCATCAATCTCTTAAATGAGTCCGAGATGTCCCTAATGGCCAACGTCTAACAAGTTTTATTTAGGTTTGGGTTGTGTGAGTGGGAGGTGGTTTTTTGGCTAAGGGAGGGTAATGACTTCCCCACCTTCTATTGTATTGGATTTTGCCCTTAAGTTCAATTCGTGCAAGTGTGCAAAACACACAAATAGAGTAAATCACCCACGTGTTTGTCCTAACTAGTCCTAACTATATGGAATGCAATATGTACACCTCCGTCAAGATCACAACAACACAAGAACAAAATGTAGTATATTGGAATGAAAATTGACACGTGCCTAGATGCAAATGTCTAAACTGTTTTAAAACATCCAATTACCGTATTTTAGTTCTTAAAATTATTACATTGCACAGGTAATATAAACAAAAACTAGCAGCAGAATAAAAAATATACAAGAATTTACCCAACCACACAAAAGCAAGTGTGGACTTCTACAATGCTAAAAAATTTGAGCTGCACACCAAAACAAAGAAGAAAAGTTAACAGAAACGTGAAATCATACTGTTTCCATCCCCGGCAACGGCGCCAAAATTTGATCGGGGGAAATCGCGAACGAAGAGTGTATGTTTTGGAATCAATATTTAAAATGTGTGTGCTTTGGCTTTCTCGATACTTCTGTTATAGCATAGAGGCTAAAACAAGTCAAATTCACAAGGACGGGGGCGATAGAAGCTTACATGGTATGCTCACATGTATGTTAAGTGTTCTTAAAAGTTTTAAAGAATCAAAAGAAAAGAAAAAAAGAATGAAAAGAGAATTACGGTGAAAACAAAGAAGTGAGAAACATAAAAGAATAGTATTTGTGATTTTGTTTGTAAATCTAAAACAAGTAAAAAGAGGAAAAAAACCCATGGCTACTAACTACTAATGGCTCCACTAACATGCTAACCTCTCAGTGATAGTTGCCTCACATGTATCCTTAGCCATCACTAGTCCTTGGTTCAGGAGCGTTTCAAAGCATGGTCCATATGATAACTTTCACATCCAAACTCAGTAAAATAAGTACAAGCTACACTTAAACTATCAAAACTAAATAAGAGCAAGTATGGAATAAAGTAATGTTAGCTTGTTAGAGAGTTAGGATGTTAGAGTGTTAGAATCCATCATCATGAGCCATCAATGGCTCTTGCAAGAGCAAGGCCAAGTAGAGGCTATTAGATTCATGTGGATTATCAATTAAGAAGTTAGCAAGTTAGTGGTTAGTAGTTAGTTGTCATGAGAGAAAATTAGCTAAACATGTAAAAGGAGTTAGAGAGAAGAAAACAAAGAGAGGTAAACATAGAACCTTTCATAACTTGTCACCTTCTATTACAAGTACTCTTACTTTCCAACCATGTATCACTCTCTCTCCTATTATAAGATCTATAAGAAATAAAAATACAAAGGAGAAAGAAGAAGAAGAACTAAACTACACTACCTTAAACAATAAAAAGGGGAAAAAACTTAAAAACTAACCTAAAAACACTTCAAAAACTCCTTCTCCTTATGCTCTGGAAATCCCAGGGCATTTATAGGCAAAACTAGGCACCAGGGTATAAGTACAGAGTCGCGTGTCAAATCCTGGCATGCGGCTCTACACCAGAGCCGCAGAAACGTATTTCCGTGGCTGTACCAGGGCGGCATGCACAGCGTCGCCTGCTGCGCGCTGCCCGCTTGTCCCCCTGTCGGTTGCATGTCCCGGTTTCAGATTTTGGGCCCCTGATTTTGTGAAACCACTCTCCAAGATCAATGGCTATCTTTTAGGCTTTTAATCACCAATTAAATGGTGATTTTGGGTCTTCTTCTTCATTTTATGCCATGGACCTACAAACATACAAGAGAGGTATTATTAACAGAATTTAATATTAAATAAATGTGAAGATGTAGTATGAAATATGAAGTTTTAGAGACTAATCAAACATCCATCAAAAGGCAGTCCCATTGCTCACACCACTGCCAGAAGACCTCGGATGAAGCTCCTTCAAAAGAAAGAGATCCTTCAGACGAAGAATCATCTCCCCTCAACCTCGAACCCCAGATAGAAATTTGCAAGCCAATAATGATATCACACCACCGGCCCTCTAAGAAAGAGGTCGAGCTCTGAAAGGAAGAGTGCTTCATCAGCGACATCCATACTCCCCTCATGTTGCTCGCCACAAGGAAAGAGTCTTCGAGTGCAAAGCAACAACTTTCGACTGAAGTGAAGACTCAAAGAAAGATAGTGATGGAATCGGATCCACCTCCGTGACTTCCTAGGATAGTCCCCACTGCTACCTCAGACACAATATAAGGAAAGAAAAATCTTCGAGCACTAAGATGAGAACTAGATTGATCTGATCGGAGATCAAACAAACAAATCAGGTCAAAATGGAAGCTTACCTATCCTTCCTGACAGCAGAGCCTTGTCGTGAAAATTGATATTTTATGACAAGCTCATCACAAAGTCTGATGTTTACGCCAACCAAACTTCCGAACAGTTAGAGCCCGGCTACCATCTCCACCCCCCCTCTCTCTCTCTTTCCTTCACCAGACGAAGAAGAAGAACGACATGGCAACCCACCAGAGTAAAGAGTTTGAAAGCGAATATTTTTCATAGAAGAAGATAAGCAATTTCCACCATAGGGCTCCACCCTATTTATAGTTGGAGGAAGAGTCGAAGCATCTCCAATTAAAACCTCTAATCCCCAAAAAAGTCAGTCCAGATCCTAAGATCCTCAATCAACCGAATTAGCAAGATATCAACAACCTCTGCCACGCGATCTCAGTCATTCTAGCACCAGAATTTGAAAAGACATCATTCACGAATTTCAAGCAAGTCTAATCGATCGACACGCCAGCTGTCATTCAGCCACACAATCTCCAGGCGAAATCCAAAAGTTTCGCATTAATAGATCAGATCCTCTCTTTTACCAACATCAAGAAGAATTCAAGGCATTTAAGGATCTCTACCAACTCCGCTTTTCTGACTTTCCTCCTAAAGGCTCCAACAAGCGAAAGAACGGGGGGCATCTATAGTGGTAAAAAATTAACTACTCGTCAAGATGTCGACACATGTCCGAGCAATCATTCACCCCATTCAAGATGACTGTTGGCCAAAAGCTCATCACTCTAGTTTTGATGATGATTAACTCATGTAGTTATAGTATAATGACTTTGTGCTCATTTAACTTCAGATATTCAATCAAGATCTTAGTCAGTGTTTAGCTTCAACAATTGACGTGAAGTCAAGTTTGAAGCTATCATGTGTTGATTCAAGAGCTCGCGCATCAATATCGCGTCTAATACTTAAGATAGAGTCAAACTCTGTGGATCGTATTTGGATCAAGTCGACTTGAAGAAGAAGATCAACAAGATGACTTGTATCTAGGTTTATTTTAGTTTAGATCCTGTGTAAGGATAGATAGCTTTGAGTTGCTCAAGTATTCACACACACACAAGTTTATAGTTTAGTTTTTCAGTTTAACCATTTCGCTTTCATGAAACCGATATGTGTTTTTTATGATATACATGGTTTTAAGTTCGATATATCAATTATACATCTTTCCGTTTTCATGAATAGATTTCATCAAAAGAAGTTTACATGGTTTATATATATATATATATATATATATATATATATATATATATATATATATATATATATATATATATAGATATATATATATATATATATATATATATATAATATATATATATATTGGATTTCACCCATATACATTGTTGATTCATATGTTTAAAATAACTTATTTTAATGTATCTAGTTCATACGCTTAAGTTTTATTTTTATCAAAATTTATTTTAGTATTTATTGTCAAAAATAAGGATATATCATTTACTATGTGTATTGGATTCTATCCATACTCACTATACTTCAAAAATGTTTCAAATATCTTATTTTTGTATCTATACAAAGTTTTAGATAACGGATTTCCATTTCAAGGTTTAAGTTTTGGAAAATACAGTTTTTGTTTAAAGTCTTAATTTCTTTATCTAAAAAATAGTTCACTTGTTTATAATATGTGGTGATTATTTGATCACACATATTTGTACTTCAAATATTTATATGAACTTATTTTTGTGCAATTTATGGAGTTTTGATGGAATTTATGGGTGTTTTTAAGTCCAAATTTTTAACCCTTTAAATCCTGTTTCTGGGCTGGTGTCGGTCGACCGAACGGTCAACTGAAGCCTGGCTCGGTCGACTGAGTGGTCGACCAACCTGCACAGAAACGTGCACAAACCCATTGCCCTTGGTTCGGCCAACCGACCGGTCGACCGTAGCAAGGAGTGGTTGACCGATCGGTCGATTGACTGGATCAACCCAAGTCTCGGGTTGCCCCGGTCAATCGAATGGTCCACTGACAGGCCTTTGCCTTCGGAGCGGTCAACCGACGACCTCAAACGGTCAAAAAAATGTCAGTTGGCTATAATTCTAAACCCCTGTAAATATGGGTTCTTGAGGCTAGTTTTCTACACAAAGTTAAGTTTTGGAAAATACAGTTTTTTTTAAAGCCTTAATTCTTTACCTCAAAAATAGTTCATATGTTTATAATATGTGGTGATTTTTGATCACGCATGTTTGTACTTCAAATATTTATATGGACTTATTTTTGTGAAATTTATGGAGTTTTGTTGGAATTTATGGGTGTTTTTAAGTCCAAAATTTTAACCCTTTAAATCCTGTTTCTGGACTGCTGTCGGTCGACCAAAGTCTGGCTCGGTTGACAATGTGCACAAACCCATTGCCCTTGGTTCGGTCGACCAACCGGTCGACCGTAGCAAGGAGCGGTTAACCGATCGACCGACCGACTGGATCAACCTAAGTCTCGGGTTGCCCCGATCGACCGAACAGTTGGTGGACATGCTTTGCCTTGGGGGTGGTCGACTCGGCGACCTCAAACGATAAAAAATATGACCGTTGGCCGGTCGACCGACAGGCCATTTGGGCATGATTTTGACCCCCCAACATCTATTATTTGAACCTCTATAAATATGGGTTCTTGGGGCCAGTTTTATACAAAAATTTTAAGAGCCAAATTCTTACCTTCTACAAAGTTTTTAACAAGTTTTCAGAACAAGTTTTGAGCTTCAAATTATATATCTTTATTTTGTTTCAAAGTTTTGGAGAATCAAAAGAAAACAAGTTTTGGGAATCTAGTTTTGTTCTTCAAATTCTTCATCTATCAAGAAGTTTTTTCCAAGAGTTTTCTTTGTATTTTCTATTCCATAAATTTTGTGCACTTACATACTTGAGCTCTTCATTGCAAATCTATCCTATAGGATCATGTTTATGAGAGGTGTTTTGTTTGTGATCCTTTGAGATCACTAAGTTGTTGATCTTGCTTGTGAGAGGTGTTTTGTTTATGATCCTTTGAGATCACCAAGTTGTTGTTTGTGATCTAAGTGATCACCAAGTTGTAAACTTTTTTTTTTTACTTTATGACTACCCTCTTGTGTAGAGGTGTGAGAGAGTTGGAGTTGTGTACTCCTTTTTTGTATCGTTGTAATTCCTCGGTGGAGGTCCCTTTGTGGAAATCCTATAGTGGATAATGAAAATCCATCTGTGTGAAGGAGGGGACGTAGAGCAGTGGCTCGAACCTCGTAATATACCTCTGTGTTTGCGTTTAGATCTTTCTCTCTCAATTCTCTCTCTTTATATCTTTCATTGTTATTATTACTCATATATATACATGCTAGATATTGTTTGTGTGCTCAACTTGTGTTCAACCAGAAGAAATATTAAAACACCTCAACTCAAAATTTAAAGGAATCGTGAGGAGAAGTTCCAAAGCCCTTCAAGGGGAATTCAGACTCACTCTTGGTTACATGTTGTATGTAGCTTTTAATTTTTAATTTCACATTATTTGTCTTAGAGTAGCACACACCTATTCACCCCCTCTAGGTGTACATTCAGCAACCACATCGTCTAACTCATTCAGTAGCCTCCACTGTTCCAGATCCTCTCAGAGTTCCATCACATGCCGACAACATTTCCATCCCAGAAGGTTCCGCCTTATTCTGGAGCTACCTTCCATTTCAGAGACATTATTATATGAGTCTTCTACAGTTCAAGATTTTTGATTTCACCATAAATTAGAAGTTCTCAGTAACGACCATCGAGATCTTCGCGTGTAATTATGTCAGCCCCCTCTCCCACGTTGAAGACGTACAACGCCCCTACATTCAAGATAGATAGTTATGGACATTGAAGAGATTTCCTACATGCGGTCCTAGCAGTCTAGCGCCCACAATCACTACCATTACAACAAACCTGCACGTAGAGATCGTGGATCCCCCGTCAGCTTTCCCTTCGTCATCAACAATTCAGTAAAAATAGATCCTCTCCTCCAGCGAGAAAGGGGATCTGGCCCTTCCACTCAACCCAAACTCAAGATACAACATCCAATTTCGATAGTTTTTGTAAACTTGAGAATCATAGTGAATTTTCCTCTTCTCCTCATGGTTTTTCCCGATTTGAGTTTTCACATAAAAATTAATGTGTCTCTGTCTCTTTTTCTATCTTGTGATTATTATTTTATACTTACACACTAACTCTATTCTCCCGCTTGTGGTGTTGATCGACTGTCTGATCACTCACAGCAAAAAATCTCCACCGCAGAAATCAAGGTCCCATCAGGATTCCATGATGAAATTGATCAATTCATCATATTAGCCCTAGGCTACTGGTTTCACATTAGATGCAAGCTTTGTCTCAATGGAAGAAGAGAAAGTTGCCAACCTTGATCATTTTCATGAATGCTGGTTTGGCCTTAAGATGGTAGCAAGGAGCTAGCATTAGGGCCCCTTTGCACTACTGGATTCAACTCAAAGGTTGAGTGTGACAAGGGGAGATCAAATCACGCACAGAGAAGATGCTACTACTTCTATTCTTTGTAGAAGCTAGCTAGCTTGTGCGGGTAGACATTGACAGAGCACAACAAGCAAGCACTAGTTTTTTGATCAGTTCACTGATCACATGGATGTGTACAACAATAAAAGAGCAAAATTCAATGCATAATCAACAAAAGTGTCATCTAAATTGGCACACTAATGCAATACTGCATTGAATGTGCACACAATAGACTCTGTGCAGGTGAAAAGCTCTCAATGGAAATGAGCTCACACAACCACCATGACAACTCAATAAACGATCCAAAAACGATGATATAAGTTGTCAGAGATTGGCATTTCCTACTTCGATTCGACAACGTACTGATAGTTTCCTTCAACAATCCTCCTCCATGTCGTCAACGATCTTTTTGGCGTAATCTAGACTCTCAGAGACTGACGAGGAGGAGACACAAGTGAGGAGGAGGTGAATTTAGTTTAGTAGCTTAATATCTTGGGATTGAAGCATCAAGGTCAAATTGAAGTACCCAACACAAATTTATTGCACTGTGTATTAGCTTAAATAAGTTCGTGTAATTAGCTTAAGGACTTGGGATTGGAGTTTGAGGTCAATTTGTGATGCCCAATACAAAGTTTTATGGCCACAGTGTAAGGTATTAGTTTAATGACCCTGGTTTAATTAATCAAGCTTGTTACCTTGAGAGAGCTTGGGATTGGAGGAATCAAGGTCAATTGCTGTTGCCCAATCCCATGTATGTATTGACCCAGACTGGTTGGATTGTACATCTTGACAAATGAATGGCAATTAGCAAATCATAGGGCAAATAATAATAATAATAATAATAATAAATAGAGAAGAGAGACAATTTCTCATCATTCTCTAATATTTTGGCAGGTAGGGCGACTGGTAGGTAGGGGACTGTGAGGGGAGTAAATTGGTGGGTGGGATGATGATGATAATGATATGTGCATATATGAGGCTCTCTTCTCATTTTCACATTTTTTTTTTTTTTAATGACATGAGGAAATATAAGTTTAAGACCTAAGACCTTAATGCATTGGTGACACTTGGTAATGGGCCTCACGAGGGAGCATGAGCCTGACCCAGCCCTTGGCTTGGACATTGCTCATGCTGACAAGAACCAGAACCAAGGCATGAGAAATTAATCTTAACTCCAACTATATATTTGTTTTTATAATTAATCCTCATGGATTTCTGACTCAATACATTTTCTTTTTTTCCCTGGCCATGTAGATTATTAACGTTTATGTGTGGGATCATTTAAGAGGGCTGAGCAAGCAGTCGATGAGCTGGCTAACTTTGTGATGGCTTTAAATTCAGGCTCTGAGATGAGAGAGACTTGTCTATATATCATTGACCATGCCATGAGTAACTTTTTAATTTTTTGGTACATAATGAATAATTGTTATCTGCAGAGATTTGTATTGATTTGTTCAGTGCAATGATTTAAGGCTGAATGAAGCAACTTAAACCATTTAACTCAGTTTTGGCCAATATCCCTTAATTTGGACTGGTGTTTCTTCATTGATCATTTAAAATTCAAGATTAATTTAAAGTTTCATTGAGAATTTAACCTTTCCTGTCTCTGACCTCAGGTTTCATCAAGTTCATTGAGAAGTTATGGCATTTTCAAGTCTTTGTTTCAAGATTGCAGGTACCAGTTAGGTTCTCACACACTCCCTCACACACAACCAAAACAGCTCAATTTTCACAAGAATAGAATAAGGTACTTCCAGTACTGCGAACCCTTTTTGGTTGATTCCCATTAAAAGATTTTCTTTTTTATTTTATTTTATATAACGCAAACTTATTACTTGAAATCAAATTATCTTGAGCATGCCACCAATAATCTGTTGGGTGCAACAGAAGGCCACCAATGATCAGTTGGGTACAAAAGGTAATGCAAGGATGCATGCCATCAATTATATCTATTGGTAACACTATTAAAAGAGAAGAAAACAAAATGAAGCAAAACAAAAAGAGGAAAAAAAAAAAAGCAGAGTTTGAGATATTTGAACTTCCGTCTATAAAAATAAGGTTGGCATGTTCAAACTGCACATTGGAAGTCTATGGCTTTCTGTTCATCTTAATTTGGAGTGCTTGATTCAATGATTTCTACAGTGATATTTTTAGGAGAGTTTGCATAGCACAGGTGTGCGTGAGTCACAGAGCTGGATACTAAATTTGGGCTACAAAACACACACACACACACACACACAGAGAGAGAGAGAGAAGAGAGAGAGAGAGAGAGAGAGAGAGAGAGAGAGGCCTTGATAAGCAAATTCACATGGGCTCATTGCCCACCTGTTTTGACTTGAGAACAAGATTTGTATATGATCTTGTAGGTGTACATGTGACGTAGATATTTGCCTATTGTGAGCAGTCGTATTCAATACAGGTGGAGGGGCTCACATGCCTTAAAGCTAATATCACCACTTTCTTTAATTGCCCTCAATTTTGTATGTGCATGAGTCTTTTGCCAAAGCTAATGTCATCACAAATTTGCATGTGATTTCTAGTTTGTTCTTCTCACAAACACATTTTGGTTAGGAAACTTGCAGTTCTTGGTATCCAACTCTTTTCACCAGCATGGCTCTTATGACTGTAATTAGTGATGTCCAACTCCTTTGCCAAGTTGAAAAATTATTGGAAGAACATGGGGGACAACACACAGAAAAAGTTGCTTGCCAAAAACAGAGGCCGAAGGGTTTTTTTTTTTTCCCCATCAAAGAGAAATGTATTTTCTTATTTCGAGGACAAACAGAAATGCCTTCTGTACATTCTGTACGCAAATTTTTGAGATGCA